>APFE030479475.1:315673-326040 GCA_000404065.3 Pinus taeda
GGCACATAAGAAGGAAGACTGAATCTTGTCAGTTGATTCCAATCAAAGGAAGTGACCAGACTACTTGGAGGGGGCACCATAGAAATGGGAGAATTAACCCCTTGAGTTACGAGAATGGGAGGATTTTCCTCCTGTCTTGATAGAATAGGAGGATTTCCCCCAAGATTGTTTGAATCTAAAGAAATGAAAAGAACCTGAGTGGTATCATATTCACTCTCTACAGGAAAAGGTATAATTAACTAAAGCCGAAATTGGGTCAATTGTTTCCTCGACCTACTGATTCGGGTCAGGTATAGACTCATAGGATTCACTTTTAGAGAGAGTGGGTTTGAATGATGGTTGACTTTAGTTAGTCAATTCATCAACTAGTGAAGGGTTAAGGGAGAGTCTCATGTAACTAGATGGAAGTCGTTGTGGAGAGTTAGGACGGTTATCCAACACTTTTTTGGATTCATCCAGATAGGAACAAAGGTGAATTAGGTGATTCCCTTCACATGACCTACAGGGACACTTAACTTTACCCTTCTTTCCATGAACATTTCTATGACTAGTTGATTGTGTGTCACCAACATTATCTCCAGAAGTTGATGACATAGGATGATGTGAATGGGAAGACCATTCTTCTAAGATATGAGGAATACCAGAACAATTTTCAAAGAAGATGGTCTCCTGCACGAAGTTTGCATGGATATCAAGCTTTGTGAGGCTTGACAGATGGTTTCTCATTAGATGTTGCATTCAAAGCAATGGTTGCTTGGTTGCCCCTCTGCTGAATTTTCTTCTTCTTCTTCCCTTTCTTCTTCTTCTTATCCACCTGGTTACTAGTACCAATACTTTTACCAGGTGAAGAGGAAGAAGGGGAGGAATAAATAACTGAGGAAGAAGCCAAAGGGTCAACTTTAGGATCAACTGGAGGTTGATTTTGTCCAGTTGGAGGTGTACTCGATTGCAGAGAAATCACGACATTTTGAACCAAGGAGGTTGAAAATAACCATAGTTGTAAGCCAATGGTAAATCCCAGTAGGGGTAATGTAGCCATATAAGGAGAACCGATATTTTCGGAAGGAGGAAAAGGACTAAGATTCCCATTAAAAGGAATTCCTTGTTCAGTAGACTCCAGATTTGTATCCATATGTTTCAACCTAAGATCAAATAAGGATTGAGCATGGAGGATGTTATCTGCGGTCAATTAACTTTATTTTAATCAAAGTAATATAACAAAACAAAAGAAGGATAATCTAGGCAAAAGGTTTACCAAGCAACTATGAACTGCAGAATACCTCCTGGCAAACCAAGAAGTACAGGTAGGCAATCTCCCCAAATGTTGTGTTCGGTGTATCACAGTGTAAAAGGTGGCTGACTCAGTTACCTAAGGATGGATAGAAACCTAGTGTTGTCCTACCATATATACCCAAAAGTACATGGAGACACAATCCATATAAGCATTGTCTAATGCAAAACCGCATAGTGAGAGCATTCCCATATACTTTACGTATTGTAACACCAGCCGATATACCCGAAGGTACATGGAATAGCTACGATATTCTCACGTACATGGAATGAGGTATCACACTCAGGATGTATTGCAAACAAGTTAGCGACAACTGCTTTGTTTTACGATGCCAGAACACGTCTCTAGCCTAGAACCACTAAATGATTTTTGTTAGGTGACAATTCTCCACTAGGTAAATTCAGATAAGTTTGAAGTTGATCTTCTTTAGAATTTTCCCTTCAAGGTTCACCATGTGATGCATGTTTGCAATTCCTAAAATGCAAGTAATATGATAAGAATTATTTTCATTCAATTGAATAATGAAAACCTTAGCTAGTAGGGAGAGAGCAATAAGATCTTTGACAAAGAGCAAAGAGCATATCTAATGCAATTTCCCTATTTATTCCTTTCAAGAATTCACAAACTACAATATGAACAATGCAAGTTTTTATTTCTGATTCCCTTAATGTTATGATGAAAAAAATCTAACTAATGCACATACAATTAATCAACCTTTTGATAAGAATGAAGACTTTACGACAGTTCAGTTTTGAAGGAAAAGAAGGCTTTTACGACACTTTCTTTCAAACAAATATTAACCAACTATATTCTAACTTTGAAGATGAATTGATAATGACAAAGAAATCATTTAAGAAACATTAATAAACCAAGTCAAAGTAGGGCTAGCAAAGGAGAGAGAAACTTGTTTTATGAGACATGACATTCATTGATCAATCAACATGTAATCAAACAGAGGAAAATTGGCAAAAACTCAATCCAAAGGTGGGAAACTGACCCTAGGAGAATCAGCACAGCCCTGAATGGGAGATAGTGTGCTTCAGAGCATTGTCCCTAAGCCAAGGGTGCTCTGCAGTGCACTGTGTCCCTCACAAGCCTGCACTGGTGATAGTGAGCCATTTCAAAAGGCATTTTGACACAAGTTTTCACCAAAATTCAATGCAAAAGAGCTGAAATACAATCAATGAACACAAGTAGGGTCTACAAGAGTGTCCTAGGAGGCAGATAAGCTACTAGGAAGGACGATCTTCCTTAGTGGAGTCGCTAATTTGTTTTGGAGAATTTGGTATCTACTGATAAATACTAATTCCCTAGATAAGTAGTCATATCTAGAACAACAGTTTAAAGCATTTTAGTCTTTTCCTATAAGAAATAGATAATACAAAGAAGATGAGAAGACCTAGTTGTAGTTTCGCTTTCCTATTGTCTCCTTGGTATTGATCATGTCACTCCCCATACTTAACATGCTTGAGAAGTACCTGTAAACACAAACATAAGACAAAGAACCGATCAAAGCAAAAGATCTATTGCATACAAGTGAATGGAATCAGATACATTTCACACATATAAGCATCATAAGACAATACAAACATATGGTAGAAAGGTTCAAATACTTTATTGAATAGAAGAAGGAAAAGGTTCAAATACTTTATTGAATAGAAGAAGGAATTACAACCATTGTGTCTGATTCAAAGCCATTCCTTCAACTTGGATCCCATCCACATCACATCAAAAGAATGACAAACTTGTAGCATTACAATACTTGCTTCAAAGCCAATTCTCATAGCAACATTATCTCCTTACAATTCAACATATTCCAGCCCCCTGATCACTTAAATCAGTGGTCAATTTGTATGGAGATGAAGGAGGTCTTGTCATAAATGGTGGTATTGAATGGCCTTCCATACTTAGAATTAGTTCCATGGAGGAAGGGATGAGAGGATAGGATGCATCTTAACTCATTCCTCATCCATTTTCAAGCTCATAGGAGTTGATAAGTGAGGGAACCTTCTAGATGACTCCAAAATATAAGAATATTCCTTGAACCCTTTGTGATTTTCACTCAACCTTGCCCATCACAGGTGAAAGGAGGCCTAAGTGCTCTGTAGAGCACCCTAGCATGGACTCAACTGCTCTGCAATGCACCCTTACATGGGCCTACCTGCATTGGTCCCTCTAGATGGTAATTTAGGATGTCTTCATGTCATGAAACCATTTGGGAAGGAGGCATTCAAAAGGGTGACTTGTTTAGGGCATGTAGCAATTGAGATTAGGGTTTGATGAGCCATAAAACACTGATCTGGATGATGGGAGTGATGTGCCCAAATGGATCTGTAACAATATCTAAGTGTTACGATCCTGGATTCACTAATAAAATGTTATAATTAAAACACATATAATTCCACCACATGTCTACTTGATTTGACCATGTGTCTACTTGATTGTATTATAATGGTTATGCTTGTCAAATTGATGAATGATTAATGTGCCAAACATAAACATAATTTGCAATTATAGAATCAATGACCTAATTTATATATATTGTAATATGAACGTAAGTAAGAAAACTAAAAGAAGGCTCAAGTAATCTCATTATAAGAAATTGTTGAAATAACATAGGATCGTGCACATGATAAACATTATTGAGTTGTGACATCACTAGCTAAGAATCCAAATGAACTACTAATGATTGTATATATTATGATACTTCTTTTGAGAGTAATTCAATGACATCATTGTATTCATCTATATTTCTGGATGTATGCTCTATGTATGCATCACTCGAAGAAAATAATTGGCTAGCTCGATAGTAAATTACCCATGCAATAGAAGCTAAGTTCTGGGTGTGACAACTAGCTCTGTCTGTGAACCCTAAGTAGATTGGATCAACCATAAACACCTATGAAATCATGTCAAAGACAAAATTAGACATGTCACCAAAGTTATAACACAATAAAAATTAATATGTATACTAATTACAAAACAAAGCAAATGCTCGAACAACAACTCAAGCATAATGCCTCTTGAGATAGAACCCATTTATGGGCTCAGACAACACATTTCCCTCATAATTAACCAATTCATAATCCCCTTTCTTTAACACACATTTGACAATGTAAGAACCATACCACATCTATTTGAATTTTCCTTCCCCTAGGGCATTGTTGTCTTAGTCATAGACCAACACAAGGCCCCCTTGAGAGGAAAACCTAGAATGAACAGACTTATCATAGTGAGTCTCTACACCCCTTTTATGGGTCTCATTCTCTATGGCTACATCTCGATGCTGCTTGTCAAGATGTTAAAATTGGATGAGACATTCTTCAAGACTCGACATGTCCGAAAGAAGCTTGACTGACAACTTAAAAGATAGAATCTCACATTTGATCGTCAATATCGATTCCATACCATATACAAGTTGGAAAGTATTAATCTTGGTAGTAATTTTCACTAATGTAGGGTATGCCCAAAGCTCTCGATATAACATGATGTGTCAATTCGCCTTCGTTTCATTAATTGCTTGTTGTAAAATGGTCTTTATAGACTTCTTAACTGTGTCTACTTGACCATTCACTTGGGGGTAGTATAATGATGAATGTTCTTTCTTAAACCACAATTTGGAAGCCAACTCAACAATCATCCTATTATGGAAATGATTTCCATGGTCAATGACAATCTCCTTAGGGATACAAAAACATGAAATGATTTGGTTGTCTCACCATCATTAGCATAAGGTTTCATGGCCTCAACCCACTTGGTGAAGTAGTCTATTTCCACAATAATGTACTTGTGCTAGTTGGACTTTGGGTAGCTCAAAAGGTATTTTCGAGAGGTGAAAACCCACCAAAAGGAGTTGATTGGGAAAGTTACTGAAGTAGTTGAGGTTTTGGACCAAAGGCTATGTGTTTGGGAACTAATTAATTAATTTTTTATTCTATGGGGTTAAGTGAGAAAAACCCATAAATATATAGGGTTTTAGCCAAAGAAAACCTAAAAGAAAAGTATAAATAGAGAGCCTAAGGAGAGGCTAATTTTACACACTTAAGACGAATTTCATGTGTTGATCAAAATATCCCTATAAGAGGAGAGTCACAGTCAACAAGGAGGGTTGAATTTCTACTATAGGAAGAGGTTGAGTTGAATGTGTTTGTTCTAAGAAGGGCTGAGTATGTTTTAAATGAGGATCTTCTAGCAGCAAGAGTGTCGTAGTCCTAAGGGATGTTTGAGGTTACACGGAGGGATAAAATTTGTGACAAGAGGTCATAGGAAGGATTAAGAGAAGGTTGGGTCTGAATTGGCCTTGTAGCCCTACCTGCTTGTGAAAAAAGAGTTTTTCAAGTAGGACAAATTCCTATACAAGGAGGTTGAGGTAGGTTGAAGCCATTCATTGTAGACAATAGAGTTTGGTTAGTGTAGATTAAGTTTGGAAAGGGCCATATAAAGAGAAGGTCATGGCCCTTAAGATCCTTGGACAATTGGTTGTGGGACAGACAAGCAGGCTGATGGGGGATGTTGTCTGGATGAAGGAGGCCAAGAGCCTCAAAAACTGAAGAAGGGTCATTAGAGGAAATTTTAGCCTAAAAGTGCCCATGAAATTTTCACATAGTTTCCATGTCACAATATATAAACCAATCAAAATCCTTCAAATTTAAAAAGAGTACATGTAAGTATTTTGGAGGGAAAAGAAGAAAAACAAATTTTTAATTGTATTTTTGGCTTCACTCCTTATATGTTTACTCAAGTTTCATGTGTAGACACTCATTAGTGTGAAAATTTCAAACTTGAATCCTATTGCAGCAACTGGAAATTATTCTTCTAATTATTAATTTAATTTAACAATTTATTTGTTGATCTGAATTGGATCCATAAAGAATGATTAACAGATCCATGGTTGTACCAGGTCAGGACAGACTTCAAAGAATTCAAAATAGCAATAAAAAACACCTCTAAACTAGTGGCAGCCAGTGTGGAACAACGAGGACCCCGGTCAAAGCACGCTGACCGAGGCCCATGGAGACTGCGTAGGAGGCGAAATTAGCCCCTAGGAGGCCTAAATTAGGAAACAGAACGATTTTTTGATGCAGAAGGAGTTTTTTGCTAATCGCGCATTGCTAGGCGAAAACCCTCAAAATGGAGAAGCCCCGAGCACTCGATCGTGTGGGAGCCAAGAAAACCGTGGGACAAAAGGCTAAGCGCTAAAGGCAGGACCCGCTCCAAAACCGGCGATATTGATTGGGGGTGTCCATGGGCAGTAAGGCATTTTGATAAAAAAGGAGTGATTCCACTCAGTGCCTGATGCGTGGCAAGCAGAGGAGAGAGGAAACTGCCACTCATCGCATGCTAATGGTCGAGCTAGTCAACCACACGGGACGAGCAAATGGCGTCCGATCTGGGGGCTCCAGATCTAACAGCTGAGATCATGCCCGATGGAAAAGACAGAATTGACGAGGGATTAATCCGTGATATGAAAGAATTTGAAGTCTAAATTGACTACCACTGTGGCAAATGGCTCATTCCATAACGTAACTGAAGAAACGAACCGACGAGGCAAGCTGGTGCAGTTCGTGGGAGGACAAGTGGCTATCCCTGTGAGTCTGATGATGACGCCGAGAACAGGGAACTCCAAGCGCAGCTGCAAGCAGGCGAATCAACGGAGGTGGAAGAGCAAATGAACTGCCATGAGCTCGAATGGCGTTAAAGCCATGTACAGACTAGACAGAAGAGGAGAGTTGAGAACTGAAAGACAGAACATCGAAGACAGAGGACAGAGAAGAGAAGAACCAGTAAAGCAAAAAGAAAAAAGAAGAAAGAGGGCTAAGTTGACCAAAGGCAGTGTCAAGCACCAGAGAGATTGATAGATTCAAGCCATCCCTGAGAGGATCTGTCAGACCAAAGAGGTCAAAGAGCTAGTAAGGAAGAGATTCTGTGTACTCCAGTGGCTTGGGGAATCCAAGAACCACCCTGCCAAGCCAATCTATTTCAGGAGACTCATATTGAGCTCCTACATTGTAATTCTTTGCTTCAAGACACAATAAAAGAAGGCCACCACTGAAAGCTAGACCGAAGATGTAGCACTGGAGGATAGGGTGAATTCCTTATTAATTTCTTGTGTCCTTGTATTTGCTTAATATGTTTCTCTGTTGTTTTCCCTTTTGAGTGTCTATGTATTTGCAATCTGATTGATTCGTTGCTTAAATAACATAGACACACACAGCAACATATGAGTCTGTAATACCTTCATTTAATAAATATTTAACTAAGGTCACTCATAAGGTGATTATCAGATCAAGTGGTATCAGAGCTTTAGGCTGTAAGGTTAGACAAGCTTGTGTTGGTTTAGCTGTTGAATGCTCACTAGATCAAAACTCAAATTAGGAGAAGGAGATTTGGTCGAAACTAATCCTGAGATTTGGAGAGTCTATCCTTGGAAGACAATGTCAGAGGAAGGTTCTGTGGGGCTAGACCCTCAATTCATAGAAAGTTTCCTAGCTATAAAGTCTATGGTAGAAGAAATGTATAGGTACTTTAGAAAGCATAAGGATGAAGATTCATCAGGTTCTAAACAAGACAAAGAAGAAGATGAGTCTCATTCCCATAACCACTCAAAGGGAAAACGAAAAGACGAAAGCTTTCTCACACCTTCTAATAGCCCTGTTCATAATAAGAAAGCATCTTTGGAAAATTGGATTAGACAAATTGATTTGTATTGTAGAGTGCATAAAATCGACTCAGACAAGAGAAAAATTCAGCTGGCAAGCCTACGCCTAGGAGGCACTGCCTTGGTTCGGTGGGAAGGCAGAACCCAAGCTGATATGAAAAGACATGGTAAGACTATCTCTGTCTAGAGTGAATTTGTTTCTGCCTTCAAGAAATAGTTCTATCCATTGGCTTACATGAAATAAGCCATGATGAGTTGGCAAACTCTTCGACAGTTGAAAGGGCAAAGTGTGCAAGGGTACACTCAAGAATTTAGAAAGAGAGCATTGATTCTAGGGATCTCATTAGACTCACCAGAGGCTCTTTTGAAGTACATTGGTGGTCTACATAGCTACATGAGGCATACCATCCTCATGTTTAATCCCACTAGTATAGATGAGGTATCTGTACAAGCTACTCATCTAGAGGCTAGACGAAAGAATGGAAATCTAGAAGTTCGGGGACCATCCCAACCCATTGCAAGCAAGAGCAAGGAGAAAAGAAAGCAAAAGTGGAAAGAAAGGAAGGCTAACACTGCACAGAAAGGAAAAGCTTCATGCACTCACTATAAAAAGGAGGGGCATGATGATGAGCATTGTTGGATTCTGTATCCAGAGCTGAGAGCTAAGAAGTCCGAGAGAAAGAAGAAGAATATTGCTGCAGCTATTTAGAAATATTTGGGGTCAGACTCGGGAGATGAAACAATCATTGCAGCCACCAGTATAAAAGGTAAGAATTCTGAAGCATCTACTAGTAATTCTGCTCAATCTATTATTGATGAAGAAATGAGAGAAAAAGGCATGAGCTTTTCCATATTCGAGTTGTTTCCAAACATCAAAAGATTAATACTTTCTTTGATAGTGGCTCACAAGTAAATTTGATTTCTGAAGCAATTGTAAATAAATTGGGATTAGCAACTACACCTCACAAGAAACCATACCCATTAGGATGGTTGAAAGATAAAGCACAACTACAAGTGACTAGATAGTGAAAACTCAAGTTTTCTTTTGGGTCAACATTTGTAGATGAGGTTGAGTTAGACATAATTCTTTTGGATATATGTGGAATTGTTTTAGGAAGTCCTTACTTGTATGATAGAAAAGCTATTTTCTATAGAGCTGAGAACAAGTATCTAAATGTTACAGATGGAATTGAATACTTTGTAAGAGCTCACAAGCTCAAGGATAATTATACTCTCATAAACTTAGGGCAGATGAAAAGAATGATAAATTCATGCAAACAATTCTTACTAATGGTTTTAAAAGAAAAGAAACCTGATCAAACCGATGTTTCTGAGGGCTGTAATGCTAAGCAGCAAGCTGATATAGAAAAGATTGTTTCAGAGTATAATGTCCCCTTTCAGGAACCTTGTTACACAGTAAAATGTCACTGCCATCATGTCAGTCTCTCTACTGTGTTGTGAAACCACATTCACCTGAGCCCATGCTCCCTGAAATGGCTAAAAAAACCTCTTTGCCTAAGTTAAATGAATCATCGGGTCTGTTTATTAAATAGCCGCGCTGACAGGCGGAGGCCAATGTATCTGATGCGCTGTCAGCGCGGAAGCACACGTGTTTTCCGCGCTGGTCCAATTTTACGGACAACGCACCCTCCGTTTTCCCTGTTGAGCGCTGACCAGACCTCCTCTATAGTTGATCTGTGATGTCAGCGCGCCAGCCTAGTGTCTCACCCGCGCTGATCCTATTTGGGCGAATTTGTTCTAACAACCAACCTTCCAGATCCCTCCAGACTTGGTTATTAGCATTGTTGAGGTCGCCATCCTTTCTCTGGCACGTCTGTTCGACTGACCATCCACTTATCTTGGGGGAAAGCTCATCCTTTACCTATTCATGGAGACTCCTTCTCCTTTATAAGCCTCCACCATTGCCATGAGCAGCGAGTTTTTTGATAGATAGTTTGGAAGATATAGACTTTGATTGAGGAATTCTTAGTGCATTAGTGCTGCTCTTTGTAGGCATTTGATGTGTTGTGTGAGGATTGCTTTGAGCTTGAGGAAGGTCATGAGCTTGTTGCCTTGTATGTGAGAGAGAGACCTCTTTGACTTGGGAGATTTGCTTCAAAGATGAATGCTTGGAGGACACGCTGGCTGGACCCTCCAGAGAAGGACTCAGCGTCAGGACTTCGGTTGTACCTTACTCTATTTTCTGATTAATAAAGATAGATGACTACTCTTATGGTTCCATTTCCATTTGTCCTATGAATGATTAATGTAAATTCTATCCTTCCTGACTGATACATAGTTGTTTTAGTAGATTTTACGCTTGTGTTTGTTCTCTCTTTGCTTGTGCAGGTGTCCGTCCGCGAGGATAGTGGAGGACTGTGATCCGCTGGAGCGAAGGAGCGAGAGGATCATCTCTTC
>APFE030479479.1:19366-81167 GCA_000404065.3 Pinus taeda
GCTCTAATATACTTAGTTACTACTTCAGGTGAGTCAAGTGCAATGCCCAAATTAAGTGCTTGTTTTCTAAACTTCTTGGTAAAGATTTGAACGTCTTGGTCTCTGCCTTGCCTTAAGTATTGCTAGTCCATTAAGGATTTTTGCTTATAACCCAAGGGATAAAATTGTTCCTTTAATGCAAAAATAAAACTGGACCATGAGGAAAGAAGATTACCCAAACTCTTACTGCTTCGCAATTTTCTCTCCCACCAAACGGGAGCGGTGCCGCTCAGCTGAAGAGAAGCCAACTCGATCTTTGCCTCATCCTCTTCGATATGCTGAATCCAGTAGTAGATTTCAATCTGCCTAATCCAGTTATTAAGCTTTTTTGCATTACTTTCATTGATATACATGGGAAGATCAAATTTGACATCTAATTTAAAGAAAGGTTTCTTAGATGCATCCCTTGAATTCCTATAATGTTGGCGATGAGAGGAAGAAGAACATTCACTCGTGGAAGGAGAAGGAGTGGGTTCTTCTCCACCATTTCCATGTACTGAACCTTGTTCTTCTGGCTTTCTCTCCTCTGCTTTCTCTAGCCTTGAAAACCACTGATCAACCTTTTCTACCATTGTATAGAAGTATTTGCGGTAATTGCGCTCCTCCTCATAATGAGACTCTTCATTTGCCATGTTTCTCCTTTGATGTGCATGCCCCGCTTTGGGATCGAAAGACTTTAGTTTCACTTTGCCTCTTCGGAGCCTGCTTCTTGTTAGCATACAAACATGCAATTCACATCTACAAAGATCTGCTCCGATACCACTTGATCAAAGACCTTTTGCTTATAAATGTATTAAATAATTACATGAGAAAATTTGCAGCTTAACCATAGAAACTTAATGTGCACATGAAAGAAGAGAGAAAACACATAAGGCATGAAAATAAGACAAGATACTTGATAATGGAGTTCATCCATTTTGGACTACATCTCTAGGCCCTGCTTGATCAATGGGGAGACCTTCATTCATTGAGTGGCATAAAAGAGAAAAAGTACAATCGATATTTATATAAGGAATCTTATACCTCCAATCTAGAAAATGGCTGAAAAGTGGTGATTTTTTATTTTTTTTATTTATTTATTTTATTTTTTTTAAATTTTTAATTTAATTTTTTTATTATTTTACTATTTTATTTTTATTTTTATTTAATTTTTTTATTTTTATTTTTGCAGAAACTGACATCACTGTTGAGTTCCTGTCGCCAAGAGGTGCAAAATCGATATAAAATTCACCCAATTTTGACACTGGACCAAAATTGACCCTCTGAAAAAGGTGCTCAGGCAAGGTTCTGCCCTCCCGCAATAAAATAATTACCTCGAAATCCATGCCACTCTCTCCCCCCGGTCGCATTGCACAAAAGGGTTTAAATAAAAAATAGCTGACGAATCTCCCAATGGAGTCCGTTGGCGCAATGGTTAAAAACGTGCAGTAGTTGAGGAGGGGTCGGGGATCAAATCCCGCCCCTCCTATTTTAACACATTATATATTGAATTTTTATTATGCATGGCAGTTCCGCTGGTTCGGTGGTCCGCTCCCCCCCATTTCTGCGGTCTTTGTGTTGGTTGGATGGTATGGAGGGGTGAAGGGGTTGATAGCCAGCCCCCCAACACCATATTTACTATATATATTACGGTGGTTCCGGGGGCGGCGGGGTCATGGTTGTCTGCCACTCCTTGTAATTTTTTAAAAACTATTGTGTGGTTCTAGAGGCGGTGAGGTCATGGACGCCCGCCCCTCTTTGCATTTTTTTTAATACAAAATAGTTGCGGTTCCACTAGGGGCGGCAGGGGTCATGGTTTGCTACCCCTTTTTTTAAACTTATAACCCTGATCATGAAATTTCTCGAACCTTAGGTCATTAGATGAATTAATCATCCTATAAATTTTCCTGGAAAACCCACTAGATTCTGGTGTTGGGTTTATGCCAAATTTTACCCTCCTTAAGCCTGCCACATGTGCAAGTCAACCTTAAACTTTGATTGCCTCTATCTTCTTCATATGGACTCGGATTGGAGTTCCATTCACGCTATTGGAATCAGGGCAACAATCACTTCGATCTAGTGTTAAGTTCATCAACTTTTTGACACTTCGAATTTTGAGTCTTTTACCATGCCACTAGTATCTGGAGATCCACCTGGATCAACCCTCCCCTTTTAGCAGATTTTGGGCCGCCAAAAGCTTTATTAGTCAATTGGCAAGTGAGGGAATTGTTCCCTCACCCTTTCCTTTTCCAACCATTTTTCCTTGCTAGGGTGCATCACTTTGAAACCAACTCGAAGGTACTCCACATCTCCCCATCGTGAAGTCCTGGTTCTTCTATCAAGGATGATATCTTCAGGCAACTTGTCCAGATACTCTAGTGCAAAGTCATCAACTATAGGAGATTTCACTCATGGAAGGAGAAGGAGGGGGTTCTTCTCCACCATTTCCATGTACTGAACCTTATTCTTCTGGATTTCTTTACTCTGCTTTCTCCAGCCTTGAAAACAACCAATCGACCTTTCCTACCATTGTATTGAAGGCTTTGCGGTAATTGCAATCCTCCTCACAATTAGCCTTGTCATCTATAATGTTTCTCCTTCGATGTGAATGCCTCGCTTCGACATTGAAATACTTTAGTTTCCCTTCGCTTCTTTGGAGCCTATTTCTTGTTAGCATACAAACATGCAATTCACATCTCTAGGCCCTGCTCGATCAATGGGGAGGCTTTCATTCATTAAGTGGCATAAAAGAGAAAAAAGTACAATCAACATTTACCTAAGGAGTCTTGTACCTCCAATCTAGAAAATGGCCAAAAAATGGAGAGCTTTGATTCATAAATTGACATCACCATTGAGTCCCTATTGCCGAGAGGTGAAAAATCGATATAAAACTCGCCCAATTCTGACACTTGACCAAAATTGACCCCCTAAAAAAGGTGCTCAGGCAAGGTTCCACCCTCCTACAATAAAATAATGACCTCAAAATCCATGCCGCTCTCTCCCCCTGGTCGCACTGCGCATAAGGGTTTAAATAAAAAATAGCCGACGGATCTCCCAATGGATTTTGTTGGTGCAATGGTTGAAAACATGCACTAGTTGAGGAGGGGTCGGGGGATCAAATCCTACCCCTCCCATTTTAACACATTATATATTGAATTGTTATTATGGGCAGTGGGTCTGCCAGTCCGGTAGCCCACTCCCCCCATTTCCAATGGTATTTATGTTGGATGGATGACGTGGAGGGGTGGTGGGGTTGACAGCTCGCCCCCCAACATTATATTTACTATATATATTACAACGGTTTTGGGGGCAACGGGGTCATGGCTGCTAGCCTCTCTTTTTATTTTTTTTAATACAAAATAGTTGCAGTTCCACTAGGGGCAGCAAGGGTCATGGCTTGCCATCCCTTTTTTAAACTTATAACCCTGATCATGAAATTTCTTGAACCTTATGGTCATTGGAAAAATTAATCATCCTACAAATTTTTCCGGAAAACCCGCTGGATTCTGGTGCCGGGTTTCTGCCAAATTGCGCCCTCCTTAAGCCTTCCACATGTGCACGTCAACCTTAAACTTTGACTGCCTCTATCTTCTTCATACTTACTTGGATTGGAGTTCCTTTCACGCCGTTGGAATCAGGGCAACGAGCACTTTGATTTGGTGTCAAGTTCATCAAATTTCTGCCACTTTGAATTTTGAGCCTTTTACCATGCCACTGGTATTTGGAGATCCAGCTGGATCACTTCATTCTCCTTAATGATGGAGACAACTTCAACACTACCTATGAATTCCTCCTTAAGGGATCTGACTGATTTGTTAGCTATGATTTTTCCACTTCTAATGCAATTACCTTGGTAGTATAATATGATTCTGAGTGATAATATATTTCAATTTATTTTTGAAGCCTCACTTTAATGGGAAACTCTCATGTATTTGTCATATCCCTATTGGAAATAATACCGAGAGGGGGGAGGGTGAATTAGTATTATCAGATCAATAATTTATTTTTCCAAACATATTTGTATATGCTACTTCAGCTAAGTGAATTAGCGTGTATATTTGACTGTACTTAAGGCAACCAATGCATATGCAGAGAACTTTTGATTTACCCAATTTATGATGCATTAAATTTTAACTAGTATATTAGAGATTTATTAGATAGTGCAGTAAAATTAGAATAAAACATCACACATAAGAAACACACATGAACAACAAGATATAAGGTGGAAACCCAATGTGGGTGAAAAGCACCTGCTGCTATCGTCTCTATCTCCTTTTAATAATAAGAAAATCTGTTTACAATTTGTACTGGTGCAGAATTATACCAGTATGCAGGCTTCTACCTACATAAGGTTTCAACCTTCTCTCATTCTCCAGCTTCTCCTGGAAGGGAGCTACAACCCCCTAGCTCTTGTACTAGCTGATATGTTTACTAGTACGTAGGCCCCGACCTATAGATGGCTATGACCTTCTTTCTTCCTCCAGGGACCACGTTTCATAAATTTTCAGACTAGATCCATCAACAACATCATAAATATAATTCAATCATCACATACATCTGCATCAACCAATCACTTTATGAACCAAGCACAATTGAATCGATAAATCACTTTGAAAACCCATCAATCTGTGCATTCAAAATACTGTCAGTAGAATACATTAACCAAAACCCAAACCAGAGCGTAGAACTCTGCAACAACAAACAGAAACAACTGAAATGAATTTTATACGGTATAAGCTACTTCCATGTGTTGAACCTGCATGTATATGCACTTTTTCCAAAGCCAACCAACATATAAATTTGCAAATATTAATTCATAATTCTACAGCTATTCCAGACTTCAATTATACCCAGATCATAATATTTGCAGAACAACACGTGTCAGTATTTAGATCTATAATAAACATGATCCATCCATCCCATGCATGGTGGGGTTACAAATTAGGTCTTTTCATGACCTTTACATTAAATGATATACGTGACATTTATAATGAGGACAACTAATCTAAACAAGACCATGATAGTCATCAACAACTATCATACACCATATATGATCTGCACCATCAACAACATTAGCATCAACACCTTGTATATTTCCATCATCAAAAGAGTCACCTAAATCAAATATAATTATGCGGATTTGTTCCAAGATCTTCTAAGATAATGCCAATAATGCATTATTAGAAGCTATGCTCCCCTAAACTTGTGCCATATGTTCATTGTCAGATCTGATTATTTCATATATTAGTAAGAAATATCAAGGAATTATCATCATTCAGATATACATAAAGTTATCAACAACTTATGAGGACCAATATATTTCCACATGTTATCAGCAGATTGCAACTATCATCAAACAGAGTAGATAATTGATAGAACCATATCAGACTCCTTTTTCTTGAGTCTGGCCCATTGCTTTTCCTCAAACCAACATATATGCGACTGTGCCCATAGAAACTCGCGTATGTATGGGACTTCACTTTAGGAAACATGCGTATAATCACCTTTCTATGCAAAGTTTAATTTAATAGTAGGATGATGCAACAACTACTCCTAGCTTTTGTTTGAGATATTCAAATGTCTCTCTGGGCAATGGTTTAATGAGTATATCAACAACCTATTCTTTGGAGGGAACATATTCCAACTTGACCTTTTGTTCAAGCACTTGTTCATGTAGAAAATGGTATTTGATGGGTATGTGCTTGGTCTTGGAGTGCATGACTGGATTCTTTGAAATACTGATGGTACTTGTATTATCACATAGAATGGAAATGGGTGGTGTACATGTGGTCTGAATGTCTTGCAAGGTCTTCATCATCTAAATAAGTTGTGTGTAGCAAGATGCAACAACCACATATTCTACTTCAGCTGTAGATAAAGCAATTGAACTTTGTTTCTTGTTGAACCAAGATACTAACCTGGAACCCATATAGAATGCACCACCACCAGTGCTTTTTCTTTCATCAACACTTCCTACCCAATCTGCATCTGTATATGTGTGAAGAGTAAGATCTACATCTGTAGGATTAAATAAACCAAAGTCCTGAGTTCCTTGAAATTATTTGAAAATTATTTTGATTGCCTGAAGGTGTGATTCCTTTGGATTTGCTTGGAATCTTCCAACTATTCCTACTGCATGCATGATGTCAGGTCGAGTACCTATTAGATAAAGCAAAATGCCAATCATGGATCTGATTCATCATTTGAGCTGAGATTGCATCATGTTACCATTGGGGTACATACCGGTTTAGAATATTCCATTCAGTATTTTTTCAAGATCTGTTTGAGATATTTGGGTTGTGAAAGAAAAATACCATCTTTATTTTGTTGAACTTGTAGACCAAGAAAATAGGTAAGTTCACCAAGAATGGACATTTCAAATTATTGTTGCATTACTGAGGCAAAATTCTAACTCATGGATTCTTCATTTCTACCAAAAATGATATCGCTAACATAAACAATAATAATAAGAAATTTATGAGTTTCAAACTTTGTATATAGATTGCTATCTGCTGAACCTTTTGTAAAACCTTGTTGGTGTAGATATTTGTCAAGACAGTAATACCAGGCCCTTGGAGCCTGTTTTAGACCATAGAGGGCCTTTTTGAGTCTGCATACAAGTTTTGCATTATTTCCAAGAATGAATCCTTCTCGCTGTTCAATATAAACTTCTTCTTCTAAATCTCCATTTAGGAAGGCTGCTTTTACATCTATTTGATATACTTTGAATTTCTGAAAGCTAGAAAGAGCAAGAAACATCCTTATGGCTTCAAATCTGGCAACAAATGCAAAATTTTCTTCAAAATCTATACCTTATTGTTGAGCATACCCTTTACAAACAAGTCTGGCCTTGTTTCTAATGGCTTCTCCATTTTCATTTAGCTTGTTTTTGAATATCCATTTCGTTCCTATAATATTCTTATCATGAGGTCTAAGAACTAATTCCTAAGTATCATTCTTTTCGATTTGCTCAAGTTCTTCATCATGGCCTTGACCCAACATTCATATTTGCATGCTTCATTCACATTTTGAGGTTTGGTGGAGGATAATAATGCTAGATAGCTTGAGGTCCCTGTAATAGTTCTTCGTGTCTGTACACTTGCCTCTTTTTCCCTTAAAATTTGAGTTTCTAGAAGATTTTTTTGAACATACCTAGACAGAGTCTTTTCTTCTACCATCATCTCTTCTTCTAGTGCTTCATTTGTTTCTTCTTCTTTAGAATCATTGTGATTTAATGTGGGAAAATATTCCCCATCTTCTTCATTTTCATAATTTTCGGGCTTTATTTGTTTTGAATTTTTGCATGCTTCGTCAACTACAACATCAATACTTTCAACAATTTTCCCAAGTCTTTTATTATAACATTTATATCCTTTACTTCGGGAAGAGTAACCAAGAAGAGCACCTTCATCTGATTTGGGCTCAATCTTACCAAGTTTTTCATCAGCCCTTTTGATATAGCATTTGCTTCCAAAGACTTTAAAGTATTTTACTGTAGGAGTCTTACCATTCCAGAGTTCATGTGGAGTTTGAGTGCTGTTTACCCAAAAATTTGCTTGGTTGAGAATAGTTATGGCGAAAAATGCAACTTCACCCTAGAAGGTTGTAGGAGCTCCAGATTCATCTAGCATAGCTCGAGCCATTTGTTGAACAATTCTATTCATTCTTTCTACCACTCCATTTTGCTGAGGAGTCCTTGCAGTGGAGAACTGCCTTTTTATTCCATGTTGTTCACAAAAGTCAAAGAATTCATCCGAGGTAAATTCCCCTCCTCGATCAATTCTGAGGCATTTGATTTTGCGATCTGATTCATTTTCAACCAAAGCTTTGAAGGCTTTGAAATATTCAAATGCTTCATCTTTATGCTTTATAAGACCTATCCAACAAATTCTGGAAAAATCATCAATGAACAATATAAAGCATTCTTCTCCACGAGGTGACCTTTTCCTAAATGGTCCACATAAATCAGTATGAACAAGTTCAAGAGGCTTACTAACTGACCCTTCTTTTTCAATGAAGTGAGCTCTGGTTTTCTTATCGAATTGACATGGTTTGCATATTGTATTTTCAGGAATGTTGATATATGGAAGATCACGAACAACCTGGAATCTGCATGCTTTTCTTATTTGAGAAAAGCTTAGATGTCCTAATATTCTGTACCATAGCCAGTCTTTTTTATCATTTTTGCTTAGATAGTATTGTTGTTGTCCTCCCTTGAGTATGTATAAGTTGTTTGGAGTTCTTGTACCTTTGATCATAGTTTCTCCTATATCAAGCTCATGAACAACACATCCGTTTGATCGAAACACCTCTTCATTTCCTTGATCACACATTTGACTGGCACTCAATAGGTTATGCCTTAGACCATCTACATACATAACATTCCCATCTTTAACCTTTTCTTTCAAGAAAATAGAGCCTTTACCTTTTATGAAAATAGGAGTGTTGTTTCCAAATGAGACATTCTTTTCCTTTTCTAAGGCTTAATGTGAGTGAAGTTTTTCTTTGTCACCTATCACGTGCTTTGAGCATCCACTATCGATGTACCATTGATTTTCTTGTCCTTCTGCATACAAGGCTATAACGCATTTTTCTGTTTGAGATTCTTTCTTTCTCCATATTTTTGGATTTAATGGAGTTTACTCCTTTTGAGATATTTGCTGAATTTTACTCCTGCATTCAGATTATTCATGGCCAAAGTTGTTACAGATTGAGCATTCTATTTCATTTTCAAGAAGATAAAAGTTATTATAGGAACTTTTCTTGATCCTTGTCACATTCCTTTGATTTCATGCTTCTCTAGTCATGATGTTTTTGTAAGCAACACATTGAGCAACTTTGTGTCCAAATTTATGACATGAGAAACATTGACCATTAAAGAAGTTCCTGCGATTATTGAATCTATTGACCTGGTGATTGTAGTTTCTACTGATATTCATCTTTGAAGCAAATTGAGTATGATTTACCTGAGGTTGGTTATGACTTCTGTTCATCTTTGAAGCAAATTGAGCCTGATTTACATGGTGATCTACTTTATGCCTTTGCTGATGATTGTCATATTGTTCACTGTTCTTTGCTACATCAAGATAGCTTTTAGTGGAGGTTGACGACTTTTGTGATTGAGATGCTTCTTCAGTATATCCAAGACCTGTCTTTGTCAGAGGAGAACGCTGCACTTTGATAATTTCATTTAAGGTTTCTGATCCTTTAGCAAATCTAAGATCGAGAGATTTTGTTTTCTCAAGATCCTTTCTTAGATCCACAATTTCATTTCTAGTTTTTCATTGTGTTTTTTTCTTTCAGCAACTTAGTTGGTATGTCAAGGTATCTATAATCATATTATTTTCTTCTAAATAGATTTTGAGTTTAGAGATTTATTCATGAAGGTCATCTTATTCTAAAGCATTCCAAAAATTATCATCTTCATAAGCCATTAGAAGTCTATAGTCATTACTATTTTCATCTTCATCACTTTTTGATAAAACCATTGCTATCTTCATAAGTATAGTAACTCTTTTTAGTTACACTTTGTTTTCTATTCCATTTTACAGATTCCTTCCTTTTATCATATTTATCTTTATGAGGACATTTGCCAGCATAATGAACAATTCTACCATAGGCAAAACATTTGAGAGGTAGTTTACCTCTAAATCTTCCGGAACCCCGTTGAAGCTTCTTGACAAAGTTTAGTTCATCTTCTTCTTCTGAAATATGTCCTGATTCATTGAGTTCTTCCTTTCATTTTGTTGAAGCTTTAAATGTGGCTTCTCTCATATTTGATGGGCCTCATTTTCCCATCTCAAAGGCAGTTAAGATTCCATGAAGCTGTGTCATAGTGATTGTCTGTAGATCCTGTTTTTCTTCTATGGCAGATACTCTTGATTCAAATTTAGTAGACAAGGATCTTAAAACTTTCTCAACTATGGTAAATTCCTTTATCTCTTCACCCAGATTCTTCATGCAATTAACAGCCTCATCTATACGTAAGAAGTAACTAGCTATACTTTCATCATTGTGCTTCTTAAGAGTTTCATATTGAATTATGAGAGTTTGCAGTTTAGCACGTTTTACCTGAGAGCCTCCTTCGTAGCTTAGAATGATTTTGTCCCATATTTCTTTGGTTGATTTGAGCTGCATAACTTTAACAAAATTTGATTGTGATAGGCTTCTCAATAATGTATTGATAGTCCTGGCATTGGTTTCATATTGCATTTTACCTGATGTATCTGTAGGAATTGTTGATGGAAATGTATATCCTCCTTCCACAATTTCCTAGACGTCTATTCCAAGTGATTGTAGATAGGTTGTGGTTCTTATCTTCCAATAAACAAAGTTTCTCCCATCAAAGATTGGAGGTCTGATGGATCCCACGCTTTCTTGATTACTCATGATGATGGATCTCCCTTCAAGCGATCAAGCTTCTTTTGAAGGACCTACTCTGATACCAATTGTTGGAAATAATACTGAGAGGGGGGGTTTGAATCAGTATCATTAGATCAATAATTTAATTTTCCAAACAAATTTGTATACACTACTTCAGCTAAGTGAACTAGTGTGTATACACAACTGTACTAAAGGAAACCAACATATATGTAGAGAACTTTTGATTTACCCAATTTATCATGCACTGAATTTTAACTAGTATATCATAGATTTATTAGACAGTGAAGTAAAAGCATAATAAAGCATCACACATAAGAAACAGACATGAACACCAAGATATAAGGTGGAAAATCAATGTGGGTGAAAACCACATGCTGCTGTCGTCTCTATCTTCTTTTAATAATATGAAAATCTATTTACAATTTGTACTGGTGCTGACTTATACTAGTACGCAGGCTTCTACCTACAGAAGGTTTCAACCTTCTCATGTTCTCCAGCTTCTCCTAAAAGGGAGATAAAACCCGCTAGCTCTTGTACTAGCCAATATGTTTACTAGTATGTAGGCACCGACCTATAGAAGGCTACGATCTTTTTTCTTCCTCCAGGGACCACGTTTCATAAATTTTGAGACTGGATCCATCAACAATATCATAACTGTAATTCAATTATCACATACATCTACATCAACCAATTACTTTCTGAACCAACCATAATTGAATCAATCAATCACTTTGACAACCCATCAATCTGATCATTCAGAATACTGTTAGCAGAATACAGTAACCATAACCCAAACCAGAGCCTAGAACTCTGCAACAGAAACATAAACAGAAACAACTGAAACAAATTTTATAAGGTATCTGCTACTTCCATGTGTCAAACCTACGTGTATACGTGCTTTTTCCAAAGCCAACCATTATATACGTCTGCAAATATTAATTCATAATTTTGCAGCTATTCCAGACTTCAGTTATACCTAGAACATAACATTTGTAGAACAACACATGCGTCAGTATTCAGATCTAGAATAAACATGATCAAACCATATAAACATAATTAATTTCAAGCCTTAATATCCCGATTCATCATTAGATCTTATCCTCCATCAAGTGTTAAGGTTCATCCCTGGTTCAGATCAAGCACAACACCATAAGTTAATAACCTGCATACTAGATCTCACACTTCATAAGATATTTGATACTTGCACACCTGGCCTAATGATCTTCTCCTCCTTTTATAGTTTTAGGCCATTCTCAATACCATGGACCAAAACCACTTAGGACCAATACCTTGGACCAAATACCTAGGGTCAATACCTCAGACCAAATACCATGGACCAATACCATGGATCAAAATACCACGGACCAAATACCTTGGACCAAAAACTTAGTTTTCCAAGGTATATGTGCTTTTCCTTCTGTGAAAGTGTGTGTGTACATATACGTGACTTGTATATAGTGAACCTGCATGTATACACAGCTTGGTCAAGGTGAACCTGTGTATACCTCTCTTTCTTCATTCTGTGTAGTCTGATTTGTAATTCTTTGCTGTTAACCTGCCGTACTGTTATACTGTGATCTTTCATCTGAGTGATTTGCCATCAAGGACAACACCTGTATCATAATGCCAACAATCTCATATTGTTAGATATTGTTTTTAAGGTCCTAACCTCCCTAACCCCTAAAGTAGACATGATACAATGTATATCTATGCAATGAAGGCCATTATTAGTAAATAAGGCCTATATAGTTGTTTAGATACAACTATTGTAAGAAACTTTATTGGAAGATTCCTCCTACTAGAAAGTTCCTTCCCTATAATAGTCACAGGGAATAGAAGTAGTATATGTAGAAGTAGAGTGTTATAAAATATGTCTTTTGGAATCATTTATAATATGAGTTATGTTCTATCATAGGTTACCCCTCGAAGAAACAAGTGAATAATGTTTCCTTATTAATAAAGGCAGCTTATTTTGGATCATATTGTCATTGTGTTTGCTATTCTATTTCTTTTTATACTATATTTGTATAATATTTTTGCCCTTGTTCTAAATATTTCTATTTGGTGCCTTCCAAGTGGTAGCGAAGCACTTTCATCAGAAATTCTTTCTAGAAACTGTATTTATTTATTTATTAAGGCTAAAGAAGTGTTCTAAAACTATAAAGAGCACAAATATATGTCATTATGCGAGTAAACCTCCAGTTGGGGAAAAATACACATAGGAATTACAAGAGGTTTCACTTGGTTGGAAACCTCTGTAAGCCCTATTGGTACCCCTTTGAGTAGTACCACATATAACAACACATGCATGGAATTTTACTTCCATGTACCCACATATATATTGGAAGTCCTATAGATATCCTGAAATCAACCTCTTGTCAGTAGCTCAATTTCTTAACAACTATAGTGGCACCAAGAACAAGACTTGAGAAGAATACTCTCACATACCTAGGTAGTAGCATAATATAGCTAAGGGTATGGTTGAACCTCCTTAGTTAGAGCCCTGAGATGTTGGGTTGAGTACCACTATCATACTCCACATGTATATTATAGAGATATAGCATAGGGGACTCCCTTTTCCTTAGGAACCTTCAAATCCATAATTCGTGCTGCCAGTTCAAACAATGTTGAAATTTTGTACATTTAGTCCTTAGAAACCCTGCTTCTTGTGCATAGGCTAGAAAATTCATAACAATCTTGTTGACAGTGGTATAAATCCATCAACCAAGGGGGTCTCCACGATGTTAAGTCCCAATTATACCTCACACTGTTTGGAATAGGAGCCCCATATAGAATATTGGCCCGATTTCCATATATTCTTATAGATTTTCTTTGGCTTTATCTATCAAAAAAAGAGAGAGAAATGTGTATGTGCCTTTACAGAAAGCAAGTGTGTGTGGTGAATGTTCAATTGTAGGTATATCGAGGTTTTTCTACTGTAGGGGGAGGAAAGGTGAGCCTCTAAGAGAGAAGTAATAGTACCACACTAGTAGAAGCACACACAAGCAAAATAGAATAAGCTAACATCAAATAGAATAATCCACATAGATGTGATGATTATTATAACCATTACAACACATCTTTAATTAGATAAGCACTAAAATAAATGAAATAATTCAACTACTTTAGTATAGGTGAAAGAAAACATGAATCATAGATATTCACAGAACAATCTTATAAATATTCACAATCCATGCATGAAACGCGTTGGCCATCAGGCTTCAAGTATTAATTAAAAGTCCCAATATAAATGAATAAAATGAGCATCACTAGCTCCAATAATGGAGCATTGGAGCCATGAATTACTCCCCAAAAGTACTAACTCTGTCTCTCTGATGCCTTATGGCAGAAGCGAAGGTGAAAAGTTCTTTTCTTGTACAATGAGCGTGTATATATAACAAATGAGGTGACCATTCACCTCCCTTGTGACCCTTGGACTACCCTCATAACTATTTGACTTCTCCTTGACTCCTTGACTTCCTACATGACTTTTCACATTACATGGATGAATCTTGGACTTCCACTTTTACAATACATTTTCCAATGTTGAATTACATATTCCATAAAATGATGTGGCAGATGATGACTGATGACATGACATGACATGACACTGGTGACATGGACTACATGATGACATGGAAATTTTGAGTAACTCTTTATTGTTTCTTCCTTTATGTCTTCTTGAAAGATGGAACATGTCGTTCTTCTTCCTCCTCTTTATGACTTAAAGATATTGAGTCTCCAATGTGGTCTTAGTCTTCAGCTGATGTTGCAAACCAATGTCCCTTTGTCTTCTCTTGATGGATTAAATTGTCTTTGTAGATACAAGGGTATCTTCTAGCATGGCATCCTTCTCCATATCCTTCATTCCCATCCTGTTATGACACAATAGAATACCTGCGACTGCAAACCATTGAACAAGACAACATCAGTTCGATAAACCCCTAGCTTAAGAAGCTTCATTAAATCACTTGTTAGGGTTGTAATTGGTGAATGAATGAGTGTCTGACTCAAGGATTGCATAGTTCCAAAGGCCAAGGTTTGAGACTGAGGCTTGAGACTACACAATGCATAATTTAGGATGGCCAGGGTCAAGGGATTGCGTAGTTGAGGGACTCAAGGATTCAAGCTGGAGGCTTAAGCCTTAAGACTGCAATTATGGAGGTCTGGGGAGAGGGACTGCACAGTTGAGGGAATCAAGGGCACAAGATGGAGGCTTGAGACTACATAGTGCAGATTTTTGAGGGCCTGAGATAAGTGATTTCACAGTTGGGGAACTTAGGAGGTCAAGCTTGAGGCTTGAAGTTGCCCAATGCATAATTTAGATAGGAGAACAAGTTGGGAGATTACATAGTTGAGGGTTTAAATGGCCCAAGGTTGAGGATTGAGGCTTGAAGTTTCCCAATGCGCAGTTCTAAAGGGAGAATAGTCTCAAGGATTGTGCAGTTGTGCAACTCAAGGTATTAGGCTCAAATCTTGAGGCTTGACACTATGTAGTGCACAGTTAAGGCTGACTGGGAGGCATAAATTGTATAGTTCTGGAGCTCAAGGGCCAAGATGGGCACTATGAATGTGCAATGCACAGTTCCAAGAAGCTAGGCTGTGGATTGAGGTTTAATACTACGTAATGGGTGGTTCATGAAAGCTAAGTGAGATCAAGTTTCCCGGGAGTGAAATTTTCCGGTTGAGGCTAAGTGTGGAATCAGTGAGTCAAAGTGAACAAGGAAAAACTTTAACATGATCACACACTTAGAACAATTGAAGACACAACATTGACAACTCAGAATAAATGAACAACATAATTCCCTCAATGTGACGACATTGTGATGACTTTCCCAAGTGCGACATTGAAGGTACACTTTGCGATGATAATGATGAAACTCGTGTGACAATGCATAAAACTTTGGGAATGAGTGTAAAAAATATCTACATGAATAGAGGGGCTCATAAACACCAAATGTAACCTTTGAAACAACCCAAAAATGCACTTTGTAGGATAAGTGACACTTCCCATGCCAAAAGACGACATTTTCTATATAAAGAGAAAAGTGCAAACGACACTTACAATATGCGAATAATAGTGAAAACAACACATGCTAGAGAAAAGATAACAAGAAAATGAAACCAATTAAGATGAAATAAAGCAAATGAGACAATCAAAAGCATGAAAATGATACTAGTGAAAGTTAAGGCGTGCAAAAGCGTCAGTTCAGAGAACTCACCAAAACAAAATCACAATCACAACTGAGGAAGATTCACGAATTTGATGAGAAATAAAATCTTGAAAGTTTGAAAGACAACATCCGTAGTACATAGCATCTTTCAAGAAGGAATTTACATCCAGTGAAACCATACAAAGACAAAGATTTCATGAGAGAAACCGAATTTGGCTTAGTTCGAGGGCCTTACCTGAGTTGCAAGACCCTGATATAACCATCAACGAAAGTTGAAGTGCCCTGAATCCCTGACAAGTACCAAAACTTTTAAGGGTTGCAAAATCACATTTTGAAGATTCAACCAGATCATGCACGGTGTGAGGATAGTTAATAATGTTGATTTCAATAAGACCATTACTAACCAAAAGGAAACCATCTCTGTCACTTATTTGATTTGATTTTACAACTTCAACAACTAGATTACTCAAGTCAAAAGATTATTTTGATCGCAAATACAAAGATGAATGAATCAGGGAAATTTCTCGAGCAAGCTGATTTGAAGAATTGTCTTGATGAAAAACCAAAGATGATGAGGGATGGAAAGGATACTTGATGATTTTATTGTTTTTTCTTTCATCATGGATATCCTCACCACCTTGTGCAAATTGAAAATTTATCTCATCATATGAAGAACTTTAAAATCATGAAGCATTTCCATTGGAAATGGATGCATTGCAAACAACAAAGCATAAGGGATAGTGAGATGAAGATGAAGTTTCCATAAGAACGTCTTCTTTGATCGAATTAGATTCTAGATTTACATTTAAATATTCTAAATTAAAATATTCTTGAGAAACTAGAAGATTAGTTGGTGCACTTGGGAATCCATCATCATATATATTGACGGAGTCATCCTCATCAGAATGATTATTTCCCAAGGCTACAAATTTATTACATTTGATTAACTACCTTGATTAGCAGTTTGAAAATCATCCAAGACTGGAAATGTATCACCTTGACATGGTGGACTTTGAAAAAGGGAAGAGGGATCCAAAATCTCTTCAATTTCCTCCTCCTCTACTAGTGTAATGTGACTACCTTGTATCTTATCTCAATTTGAATCAAAAACTTGAAAACTAGGAGAACATGAAGAGCTAGTTGGTGGAGCAAATTGATCAAGAAGATCATGATACGCAGAGTCATGACATGTAGGTGATAGAGGATTACATATGTCCCTTGAAGAAGTAACATTTATAATGGAACCAGGTTCAAGATTGATGTTAAGTGCCATTGTCATCTTGAGGAATGAAAGGATTATCTTTCACCCTAGGCTCCATGAGCCATTCCTGGGTTTCTTCTGTTAGACATGAAGCATGAAAATCAAGAGGAGGATGAAGAGATGGATTAGGAATTCAATTTTCATACTTCCCAATTTCAGCATCATTGCAAGGAGACATTCACATCGGAGCTAAAAAGGGAGGAGGAAAATGAACAAAAGGAATCATAGATTCCTCCTCTGAAATTAGAGGTGTCTCATAATTTAAAAGAGTTGGGGAAGTAGAAACATCAATAGGTTTAAGTTCACCATTCAGAGAGATGTGAACCAAACGCTCAAACTTTTTCTTAAAGAAATCCCAATCCGTGTCTTCTTCAAGAAATTCATAACAAAGGTGAAGGAATCGATCAGAGAAATCCTTAACTGATTCATCAGGCTTCATTCTTGGCTGATTGATTCTTTTAATAACATATCAGTAATCATACCTATCAAAGGATTGATAAAGCTCCTTGAGGAAATGATTAAAATAATGGATGGAAGTAGATGGTAAGGTATGGCACCATCGATTAACATGACCTTCGAGGGTGAGGAATAAATCGACATAAGAAAAATCTTCATCATTGATTTCGTAATGTTCAAAATATTTAAGAAAATTAGAAATGTGCTTAGTTATGGATGTTCCATCCTCACCATTAAACTTGTATTGAGACAAGTGATAAAGAGGCTCATTGATGATTCAAAGTTTACCAGGGGATAGGTTGGAAAAACACCTCGGAAGTATGATTTGAGGATGATCCATTTATGATAAGAGATTGAAAACAGAATCAATAAGCGCAACTTGTCATATGGCCCTCATAACAACACCATTTGTTGACGGTGCTGTAAACCTGTCAACCAAGGGGTTCTCCCTAATGTGAAGTCCCAATTAGACAATTGTTTGGAATAGGATACCCATCAAAAATATTTTCCTGGTTGCCATATATTCTTATAGATTTTCCTTGGCTTTAGATGTCAGAAAGAGAGAGAGAGAAGCGTATATGGGCCTTTGCGGAAAACAAGCAAGTGTGCCTGGAGAATTTTCGGTTTCAGGTGTATCAAGGTTCTTCTACTATAGGGGGAAGAAAGGTGAACCTCTAAGAGAGAGGTAATAGTACCACACTAGTATAAGCACACACAAGAAAAAGAGAATCACCTAAGATCAAGTAGGATAGTCCACATAGATGTGACAATTGTTATGACCATTACAACACATATTCAATTAGATAAGCACTAAAATAAATGAAATAGTTCAACAACTTTAGTACAGGTGAAAGAAAACATGAATAATAAATATTAACATAACAATATTACAAATATTCACAATCCATGCATGAAAGCGTGTTGGTCATCAGGCTTCAAGTATTATGCAAAATTCCCAAGATACATGAATACAACGAGCATCACTAACTCTAATAGTGGAGTATTGGAACCACAATTTTCTCCCCAAAAGTACTAACTTTGTCTCTTTGATTCCTTATGGGAGAAGCCAAGGTGAAAATTCCTTTCCTTGTACAATGAGGGTGTATATATAACAAATGAGGTGACCATTCACCTCCCTTGTGACTCTTGGACCACTCTCATAACTGTTTGACTTCTCCATCACTCTTTGACTTCCTACATGACTTTTCATATTACATGGATGACTCTTAGACTTCCACTTTTATAAGACATTCCAATGTTGAATTACATATTCCCTAAAATGATGTGGCAGATTATGACTGATGACATGACATTGGTGACATGGACTACATGATGACATGGCAATGTCAATTCACTCTTTGTTGTTGCTTCCTTTCTGTCTTCTTAAAATATGGAACATGCTCTTCTTCCTCCTTCTCCTCATGAATTGAAGATAAGGAGTCTCCAATGTGGTCTTGGTCTTCAACTAATGTTTCAAACCGATGTCCTATTCTCTTGATGGATCAACTTGTATTTGCAGCTAAAAAGGTATATTCTATCATGGTCACCTTCTCCATATCCATTATTTTCTTGTCATGACATAAAATAATACTCCTGACTACAGACCACTCATGACAAGATGACATTAGTCCGATAAACCCCTAGCCTAAGAATCTTTATGAAATCACTTGGTAGGGATGGAACTGGTGATTGATTGAGTGAATGACTCAAGGATTGTATTTCTATAGGCGAAGGTCCGAGACTAAGGCTTGAGACTACACAATGCGCAATTTAGGATGGCCAGGGGTCAAGGGATTGCACAATTGAGGGACTTAGGGACTCAGGCTGGAGGCTTGAGGCTTGAGATTGCACAATTTTAGAGGCCTAGGAAGAGGGAATGCAAAGTTGAGGGAATCAAGGGCTCAAGCTAGAGGCTTGAGACTACACAGTGCGTAGTTCCAAGGGCCTGGGATAAGTGATTTCATAGTTGGAGAACTCAAGAGGTCAATCCTAAGGCTTGAAGTTACCAAATGCACAGTTCAGATAGGAGAACAGGTTGGGAGATTGCACATTTGAGGGGTTAAAGGGCCCAAGGTTGAGGATTGAGGCTTGAAGTTTCCTAATGCGTAGTTCGAGAGGGAGAATAGTCTCAAGGATTATACAATTGCACTACTCAAGGTCTCTGGCTGCAAGCTTGAGGATTGATAATGCGCAGTTAAGGTTGACTGAGAGGCAAAAATTGTGTAGTTTTGGAGCTCAAGAGTCCTATATGGGCATTGTGACTATGCAATGTGCAGTTCCAAGAGGCAAGGTCAGGGCTTGAGGGTTAATACTACACAATGCGTAGTTCAGGAAGGCTGAGTGAGGTCAAGTTGCTCAAGAGTGAAATTTTCCAGATGAGGTTAAGTGTGGAATGAGTGAGCCAAAGTGGACAAGGAAAAAACATGAGCATGATAACACACTTAGAAAAATTGAAGTCACAACATTAATGACTCAGAATACATGAACAACATACTTCCATCAATGTGATGACATTGCGATGACTTTCCCCAAGTGTGACACTAAAGGTACACTACGACGATAGTGACGAAACTTGTGTGACAGTGCATAAAACTTTGGGAATGAGTATAAAACATATATACATGACTAGAGGGGCTCATAAACACCAAATTTACCCTTTAAAACAAGCAAAAACTCCACTTTTCAGTATAAGCAACACTTCCCATGCCAAAAGACGACATTTTCTATATAAAGAGAAAAGTGAAAATGACACTTGTGATATGCGAATGAAAATTAAAATAACACATGATAGAGCTAAGATAACATGAAAATGACACCAATTAGAATGAAAGAAATCAAAGGTGTCAGTAAAAAACATGAAAGTGATACTTACGAAAGTGAAGGGGTGAAAAAATGACAGTTTGGAGAATTCACCGAAACAAAAGCACAACCACAACAAAAGCCAAGAGAAAATAAATGAAAGCACACACAAGATATCAACATGGGTTGATCATCACACATGCACAAACTTGATGGATTATTCTATGCATGTATAAGCTTTCATAAAAGAGTGCACCCATGAACTTGTTGTAAACTGAGCACGTGCGAGTAGGTGACTTCAACACTTCTGATCTAGAAGCAAGCTCAAAGACTTAACAAAGCATTAGCCAACCAAGAAATGGCTATGGAACGAATGATCACAAGATGCAAAGTAGGCTCCAAAATTCAAGTGTAAGAAAAATTTTGGAGGTTGTTTGTCGCAGCGACCATAAATCATCAATATGTGGAATTTCAGAATTTGTCAACATCATATTATTCATCCAGGAGTATAATTGTATAGGATTTAAAAAAAATTGGTCCATTGTAACCACCAATAACCTTATTTGGGACCCATCTCAATATATTTTTTGGTTCATGTTGATCAGAATGGTATCCCTCTTCCATCAACATTTTTTTTGTGGGGCCATCTACCCTATTACTTCGTATCTATCTCCTTGGGCATAGAAAGTTTTACTAATCACATTCATACAAATTTCTAACAAGCCTTTTTCTGTGGACCCAGTCACCTCTTCTATTTCTCACCTATCCGTAGCTCCACCCTCCCATCACCTTATTACTTGTGAAACCTCTCTAAATGGAAACCACATTACTTCCATAGAAGATTCCTATGCAGACTTATAGACCCAATTCAAGGAAGTTCAAGTTAATATTGTTCAAAATTTTAATACAATTAATTCCCAACTTGCTACGATTAATTCCAAGCTAGCCAAAATTGACAACCTCCTTTCAAAATGTTAACCTTGTAGTAATTCTTGGTAAATCTAGGGGCCTTGACTCTAATAGAAACATGTACAAAAAGAAGAAGTTAATTCATCCCATTACATGAAGCTTCATTCTAACTCCTTTGCTTGATATTTATGCCTTCCTAAAGTGGACAAGAATAAATTTTATGTCTTTTTCCTCACTGTCTAGGTCACATATATGGAACACTATTTGTTATTGCATGGCGTCATCAATTACTTAATGAAAATTCATGATATTTTCCTTTATTTGTAAAACCCTAGCAATGGTATTGATGACATAAGAATTCTCACCGAGGTTATGTTTCTTAGACTCAATTTCTTGTCGATATTTATGAATATTTTAAAAGAAAGTTCATCATTCGAGTTGTTTGATCAGACTTAAATAAACATATACAGTTGAAAACTACATCATCGCTTTTGAGCAATTATCTTTTCATATGAAAGGAATGTATAACACCTTCTTCCACAAGTGATTTATTAATGGTCGCAAGGAAGACATTTGTGCCCATTTCTTAATGTCTCACCCTAAGATGTGGCTTCAAGCCACTCATAGATCCAGGGAAGCACAACATATGGTCAATTGTCAAATAAAATATCTCATCCCTTATTCCCCATCCCCATCCAACCAATCTCAATGTTCCATCTCCTCCTCTCAAGATCCACAAATTAATAGAAGTGGAAGTGATTGAATGAAAATTTAAAGGCCTTTCCTACAATTATGATGAAAAATACTTTATGGAGCACAAATGTAAGTAGTAGAAACATTTCATGGCCATTTATGACATTGTTGAAGATGATGGTGATGCTACCCCTCTAGAACCATTGTGGCATTGTGTCACCCAGATAATGACAATCCTCTCTTTGTTCAACCCAACGGTGAACCCCTCATCTCTCTACATGATCTAACTGATATTTTAGCTCCACAAACTATTAAGTTGATTTTATATATCAAGCAACATATGGTCATTATCCTCATAGAGAGTGGAATCACTCATAACTTTATTCATTGTACAACTACTCATGAGACCCATTTTTATATCCATGTAATCGATAAATTCTAGATCAAAATCGTTAAAGGACTTTCCATGAAATGTGGGGTTCATTGAAAATGTGTACCTTCAAATTGATTATTATTATTTTAAATCCCACAAGTTTGACATTCAAATGGGGGGGTTGTGACTTGTTCTAGGTGTTGAATAGTGACACGCTATATGCCCCATCACCATGGATTTCAAGGAATTATACATGAGATTCCAATAGGACATGAATTTCTACATTTTCCAACGCATCATGGTAGGTTCTCCTCAGATTGTCAGTTCAATTGTATGGAAAAAATTATCAGAAAGGGCCATTCTGACATTATTTCCCAGTTCCTTGCTATTTAAGCCTTTGAGGTTCCCTTCCAAACAATTAATCCTAAAATGAAAATTATATTATACAAAAACTATTTTTTTTAAACTGTTGATTTTTCCTTGACACTTTAGAATCGGGTTTATATCTAAGAACACAATCATCAACACACTGAAATACCACAGCACTATCACTTTTCATAGCGAGAATTTACAATAGTGAATCAATGTAGTACAAAAGACAATTTTTAGCCCAAAACTTGTTATTTTACAACTTTAACACAAAAAACATAGGGCTCTCATACTAGGGATCATGGCCCTTGCAATTAGCCATGATACAAGAACAAATAGGGCTTGGATTCAACAAATATACCCTAAACAAAGTACATTTGAATTACTAGTTGAAGGAGCGCTCTACTCATCCCTTTTGGTCCATGTACCTTGAACCCTTCAACTTCAAAATAATTGCATCTTTAGCCAACCGATATGGCACTATCAATCCTCCTGTTGCTTCAAGAGTGATTGAACTTAGGCTTATATATCTTCCCTCTAGCAGTCCTGTTGCTCCTCCAAGGTATCTGCTCTTATGGACTTGAACATCTTCCCTCTAACAACAAATATACTCAATTAAATTATGCTACACACAGGGACTTCAATAAACTACCCACTCACTATCTCTTAGTTTCTCCTAATATAACAGAACTAGGGCACACAAAATATGCCCTTTTACTATCTCTTGGTTGCTTTAAGGAGAAAAAACTTAGGGATTCTTGTGCATAACCCTCTTATCAATGATTCTCTACACCAAGTCACTCAACTAAGGCACAATATCACGTTTTCCACACACCACTTATGGACATACCTTTAAAACAACACTTCACTCTATGAAATATCCTACATATCTGCCTTACTTCTCACCATTGTCCATAGTTGGAGACACACTTAGGCCCTTTCTAGACTCTCAAAATTAGCTTTGCATAAAACAAGGATATGTGACCCTCAATACAATGGCAAGATAGACTTCTTTACACCTTCCTTAGGGTCTCATCCCTCTCCAGTAAGCTTCAAAAATAAAGATGGATTATGTCACTCGTTTGGATAGACTTTTAGGGTAGAAATTAGCTGATTGTCAATACATTGAAGCAACCAAAAAATAGGGCATCAAGGACTAACCTCTTAATAATGACATGATTCCTTTATTCATTGTACTTAGGGATTGTAAATACTATTGTTAAAAACCCTTGAAACAACCTTACCACCATAGTAGTTCATCAACATAAGATCCTTCAACATACTTCCTTAGAGACAAATCATAACTTCCAAAGCTCCACGATCCTAGTCACACTTATGACTAAAGTTTTTGGCTTGTTATTCATATCACTATGGCCCCCATAGATAGGTTACCTTAGCCAATTTAAGCTTGCGATCACCTTTCTTTTGGCAATAAACTCCTACATAGGACTACGACACTTTATCCTTGCTTTATCACAGACCTTGTAGCCTTCTGTCTAGCATAAAACAAGGTCTCACCCATCTCTAAAATTCCAAAAAGTGTCACTTCTTGTGCACAAAGATACCACAGAAGATATACATGCGTAGAACCTCATGAACAACCCTCCATGAGTTTGATCTTCCAGAACATAATAATAAAGAGATCATTCATCCTTCTTTCTTCCTCATAGCTTGAATTCCTTAAGGTTTATGTCTCCTTGAGAAGTCTTCTTATGATGAAATGATCTTGTGGTGTGCGATCAAATGATCTTGAACTCATTCCTTCTTATAGTGATCTTAGGGGCTAACTTAAACCCCAAGGGCCATTCCCCTTAGGCCAAGCCAACATGAGCCTACTCATGAAAACCCCACTATCCTAAGGAATAAATTCCATTTCATTTAATTTTTACTACATTATTAAAGCCATAGTAGCCCCTTAGCTCATTAAGGGTGCTCCACATGCTATCAATGAATAAAATATCATTTTATCCACTTGGTTTCGTGCCCACAACTTTGGGTACAAAATCCAATGCTTGGGTACACTTCCCACAAACCACTTTTGTGGGAAACTCCTTTCAAACCTAATATCCCAAGGGTTGTGGGAGTAACTCCCAATATACACAAATAAATAGAAAATACCCTAGGCATCCCACCTTCTAGTGGTACCCATCATCATTCCGTTGCACTCATACTTAGTAATATCCCACACAATGTTCACCATTATCACCACTAATTTTCTTAGAAAAATAAAATTGAAAAAATTGCTCAAGAATTGTTTAGTTTTTGAAATGCTCCAAGGCCTACTTCCTTTTGGTGCCAACAATAATTTCATTCCACTCATACTTGGTAGTCTCCCACCTAATTTTCACCTTTATCACCACTCATTTACTCATAAAAATGAAATGATTTTTCTTTTTTAGGAATTGTTAGCCGTGGGTGTCATCCATTTTAGCATTGGAATTTATTTGTATCATATTGTTATGGTACTCAATTAAGAAGGCAATTTGCATGCATGCCTTGATTTTTGTATCATCATCAAGGATAGATTACCATCGATGTCATTAATGACTTTTCGGCCAAAATCATTGGTGCTCAATTTTTTTCCAAACTTGATCTTTGCTCTAGCTATCACCATATTCGTATGAAGGAGATCGATATTCATAAGAATTATTTCATACTCTCAAAGGACATGATGAGTTGTTGGTCATACCTATTGGCCTATGTAATGCACCGTCAACCTTCCAGAGTCTCATGAATAATGTGTTCTATTCCTTTTTACATCATTTTCCATTTTCCTTTTTAATGAGATGCTCATTTATATTAAAGTTTGGTAGGCCCATCTTACCCATGTGGATCAAGTCTTACAACTAATTTCTCATCTTCCACTCGTTCAAAAAAGGTATAAATGTGCCTTTGGGGCCTCAAAAGTGGAATATTTGGGCCGACGGTATGTATATGGACCCCAAAAAAATTGAATATATGAAGGACTGGTCCTATCCTAAGGCTCTTAAAAGTTTACAAGGATTCCCTGGTTTAACTAGATATTGTCAAAATTTTGTTTAGAACGATGGAAAAAATTACATCCCCTATCACTACCCTTATTAAAAAAATTGATTTCAGTTGGAATGTGGTTACCGATCAAACCTTCCTATCTTCGAAAGATGTTATGTGTACCACTGTAGTACTAGATCTATTTGACTTTAGTAAGACTTTGTTTTGGAGTGTGATGGCTCAAGAAAAGGCATTGGAGTAGTTATCATGTAAGAATGTAGGCTAATGACCATTACTAGTAAACAACTTTCTAAGCAACACTTGGGAAAATAAACATATGAAAAATTAATGTGGGCCATTTTGGACGTGGAAAACATTTGGAATCCTTGCTTAGGAAACATTTCCAAATTAAAACTAGTCATCATAACCTCAATTAATTTTTGTGGCAACATATTTTATCTGCTAAGAAAAATAAATGGTTGACCAAAATACTTGAATATGACTACTGCCAAGTCATAAATTGGGGTAAATGATTTAACATTTGTTTTGTCAAACCAAACAAAGGTAGGTAAGCTATGAGGTGAAACAAACTATGTGTAAACTAGTTGCTTAGGTATTTTCCTATGCAAAATAAAGCACAAACCAAGTATATGTAAATCTCAAAGTTCATTCAGATTGGAAACTGATTTCAATGTCTTTCAGTCCACTTTTGAATTAGTGAGATAAAATCACAGAAAATATTAGACAATCACACTAAATAATCTTTCGGAAAAATGTACATATTCAGTCATAGTGGCCTATAAGATACAATGAAAGGAGATTTAAGAAAAACAATTATTCTAAGTCTAAAAGGCAGATTCACTCAAATATAATGATAACTAATTTTAATTCAAAATGCATACTTCTCCAATTTATAACTCTAATCATTAATTGAAGCATACAAAATCTAACTAATTATGATAATTTAAACTAAAAAACAAAAAACTACTAATCAAGAAAGGAAGTCTCACTAAATCCTAGTCCCTAACTACGTTCTATTATCAATATGGACTATCACAAGCAAATCATAGCACGTATTACAGGAATTTTATAAAGATATAAGAAAATTGCAGGAATTCTATAGGGGATTACAAGAATTCCACAAGATTACAGGAAATTCTAGAAAATTATAGAATATGCACATTTTATACATGTAAGAATTAACTGATCAACATAATTAATTTAGAGCACCATTATATCAAGAAAACATGAATTGAAACAGGTACAACACATACAAGGGGGGCTCCTAGTGTATGTTTCCAGATGCTAAAAAACTAAAGAAAATTGTGCACCATTTTAGAAAACGTCTTCATGTATTAGGATATCTTCCAATCTTACTACAAAATAATAATGTTGTTCATAAACAGTAAGAGAAAATATATGACTAACTCTATATGTCCCTCCATCATCTAGTTTATACAAAACCTATCAAACTAATATTGACTTTTACCACATACAGGGTCAGTTAAGCATTTTCAACCAAGATAGAATATTTACAAAGGAAAAATAACGATTTTAGATCATTGTCTGTTGGAATGGGGTCCCCTGGATCAGTTTTGGGGTTAAAACCCAAGTTTTGATGCAATTATTTTAAATGATGTAAAGTCTCCATGATTTGTGGATGTGGAGCATGTAGATGGTTAGGAGTCAAAGGGGTTTTAGTCCCTTGTTTATGTAAAATTCGAGTCAGTTTTGAGATCCATCCATGGTCCACAGACCATGGGATTGCATGTAAAAAGCTATAGGTAGGTGTGTCCTAGAGAGTCTAAGGAAGAGACATAATTAAATGATGGATAAGGAATAAAGTTTTGGGAGTCTTAGTGTAGATAAATGGGTCATATAGGAGAGAAAAGATTTGCAGGTGAGTGCGTAGAGGCCTAGGTAGAGTCTGTAGTTGAGTGCATGGACCCCTGCAACTGAGTGCGCAGGGGAGTTTTGAGTCTATATTCTAAACTAGAAATCAATAAAGAAGATGTTTCTGGATAAATCTCATGTATTGCTATTTACTTTTGTTTATAACATATGTTTTGATGAATAATATGTTTATGAAATATCCTATTGAATAACTGTTAGATGATGTACACAAAAATGCTTATGTAATTCCGTGAAGACTTTGATGCATTATTTAATGTTTATTAATAACACAATCTTATCTACACGAGCCCTAGTCTAGAGTGGCTCTCTAATGTGCGTAAGTGGATAAAAAAACTGTTAAGGGTCCGCAAAGATTGATTATGGACCTTTGCAAAGGTCTAAAGGCTGTTTTAGTAGAGTTGCAATACCGAGCCCTAGGGGCTTGTAGATCCGCGTGAAGGCAGATCTAGGGCACTAAAGACATCACATCATCTCTAGATTTAGAAACTTGGTTCATGCATCCCCCCATACTACTTCGGGTGAGACTGCAGCTTGCACTATGCGGGTTTTTGTCGAAAGGGCCACTAGTGTAGGGATTTGTTGGTTGGTGCAACTAAATCTAAACCTAGGTCAGGACCCCATAAGTCAACAAATGATTTCATTGCCAGGACCAAGATCTTCTTAAGGAGATGTGTGATGTCGCAACACTGGAATCTGACCAATAAGGAAATTTAGAAGTGGTTGGATAGAAAAATTCACGAATTTGTGGCACAGGAAAACAAGAATCCGCACATGTCAAAGGAGGAGTGGTTGGACAGACATTTGTATATAGAAATATACAAAATTTTATTCTACACTTCCCGATCAAATTATACGAGTGGATAGATAATTTGGTAGACTACCAAGGGAGATGGAAGCTTGATGGTCCAATAATGTGGACTCTAGAGCTAGTTTGAAGGTTGGAAGCTTCTGAAGATAAGGTCACACAGGCTTTTGATCACTGGCTCGATCAAATTATAGGAGGATTTGTTTAATAGTTCGTAGTTGATACCTCAGTCAGCTACAACGAAGCAGAGTGAAGGTTTTTCAAGGAAGCGTGAGGTAAGTATTTAAGATCTTTGAATACCTAGATTAAAATGATGTTGTGTGAAAAAAGGGTTATGCCATTGCCTTGATGTTCAGATCTACACGAAGTGGATGGATCTTTAGAAATCGTGAAGGATCAGTACTAGAGTACAATCCTTTAATTGGACCCCCTATGAGTGATGATGAAGGGGCCAAATGAACCCCGTCGCAAAGTGTTGTTCAACTAATCACTTAAGAGTTGCCTTGGATACATCACCCATCCACTACACCTCCACCTCCACCTCCACCTCCACCGCATACACCTTTGCCCACACCTCCACCACCACCACAACATTTTCAACATGTCAAATGCAATGAAGCTTATGATTTTCAAGGGTATAGGGAGTGAAGATACGAATCAGTTTTGGTTTGTTGTGAATGCTATGTGGATGGCAAAACAGATTACTAATGACAATATAAAGAAGGCACAATTGGTTACCGCTCTACATGTTTGCGCGCTGATGTGGTATATTAATTATTGTTCTGATCATCCTATGGTAACACTAGAAGAGACTAAGGATGCTTTAAATAAAGGGTTTAGTAAGCCTCAGTCTGACTTGCAGTCACTAGTTGGATTTAAGGAAATCACTATGAGGGTTGGTGAGACACCATGGGAGTTAGATCAAAGGTTGAAATGTGTGATCTGGGAAGCTAAAAGGAAACTCATAGATGGTCAGCATCGCGAGTGGTTTATAGCTTCACTTCTGCCCCACTTGAGGATTGCTTTATCACAACAAAAGATAGGAACTTAGGTAGAAGCTATGGAAATCACGATAAGGTTGCATGTGATGCCTATTTAGGATGCAACCTTGGGGGTACAACAAATTCACTCTCAGGTTACCGAGTCTATGCTTGGAATTGCAGAGTTTGAAGAAAGATAAGGAAGCTAAGCCATAGGTGCACGTGGAAGTATGATGTCTAAAGTGTAAGGGCCAGGGGCACGATAAAGACCATTGCCCCACATTCACAAATTATATCATAGGAAGGGGACCAATTCCCCTGAGGCTAGATGCTCCAGTAGGACCAAGTGTGGGGGTTGTGCTATGGTGCGCTATTTGTCAGGTGGCTAGAAAACACACAATGAATAATTGTCATTTGCTACAAAAGCTCATTCAGAAACCACAACAGTTGTTTTGCGACTTCTGCAAATCAGTGGGTCATGATGAGTGCCACTATAGCAGCTATGAGGTGATGATGGAAAGAACACCTAACTACCAAATGCAAGAAGAAACTCGGCCTCCAGAGCAGGGTGCAAGATGAGCACGCAAAGGATATTAGGCACAAGGATGAGGCCGAATAGGAGGAGGGCTTGGTAGAGGCCAGGGTCAGGTTATTTGTTACAACTGTGGAACATAAGGGCACTACGTGTGGGAGTGTTAGAATCAGACACGCCTGTCATGTCAATGCTGTAGCCAGTTTGACCACACCAGAAAAGAATGCCCGATGCTGATAGCTAAGATGCAGGGGAAAAAGGCAACCTCAAAAACCTATGCAGAACTTATAGATGATGAGAGATGAGCCCTGCAAGGAGGACCAGGGCGTGAACATAGTACTGAGAAGTAGAATAACAACTGATGATCATAAAGGGAAACAACTTGAAGAAGATGAATGGGTCTGCAAGGCCCCAGAAAAGGAAGCTAGTTTTGATTTGGCACCACAGAGTGGGATATATTGAGGGAAGGATTATTAATGACCTTCAGTTTTGAAGATGTGTTTGAGAGCATTGATGAAGCTCTACAGGAAATTAAGGCAATGATCTTCATAATACCACAAGAACCTATGGAATGGGTCCAACCAGATTGGAGCACCCAGCTGTGCCATGCGTTGGAATGTTATAATGTGACCACTGAGGAGGAGGATGAAAATCAAATAAATATTAATATTCTAGAGGCTGAGGGAATCATGAGGATGAAGGTCCACAAATAGAGAACCTAGACAAAACTGTGCCATTGAAAACGAAGCAAGTCAACATTGGTATCGATGAAGAACTGAAGTTTGCCAAAATTGGAGATTATTGGGACAATGCCATTGTGGATAAAGTCGCTGATTTACTCTAAGATTATCAAGATCTATTCCCTACCAAGTTTTCGGACTTGAAGGACATAATATGAGACTTGGGTGTCATGAAAATCACTTTGAGTCCGGAGGCAAAGCTTATTAAATAGAGGCCATATCGCCTGAATGCTAAGTATAAGGAAAAGGTTTGTCAGGAGTTGGATAAGATGCTGGAGGCGGGCATCATCAAACCTATGGAAGAATCTGATTGGGTGAGATCGATGGTGGTTCAAGAAAGGAGATATAGGGGTGAAATAATAATTTGTGTAGATCTGAGGAAGCTTAATGATGCCTGTGTCCACAATCCATTCTGATGCCGTTTATAGATGGAGTATTAGACAACGTTGGAGGGCAAGAGGCCTACTTTTTCAATGGTGGATTTTCTGGGTACCATCAGATCAAGATCATGCTAGAGGATAGGAGCAAGAAAACCTTCACAATGGAATGGGGTTGTTTCCAGTATACTGTAATGTTGTTTGGACTCAAGAATGCACCTGTGATATTCTCTCACGTAGTTATAACGACATTTAAGGAGTTCATCCACAAATTCTTGGAAGTATACTTTGAAGACTGGACAATGTTTGGTTTAGTGAAGCGCCATGTAGCAAGTCTACGCATGATGTTGGATACGTGTCGTAGATACCAGATCACGTTGAATCGAAAGAAATGCATATTCTGCATTCCCTTTGGAATCTTACTAGGTCATGTGGTGTGAAAACAAGGGTTGAGGGTGGACCTTGCCAAGATTGCGGTGATAGTGAATATGGAGGCCCTAAGGAACATAAAGTAGCTGCACGTGATGTTGGGACATACGAGAAATTATAGAAAATTTATTAAAGCATATGCTTACATTTCCACGCCTATGGAGAAGCTGTTGAAGAAGGACACCACATTTTGTTTGGATGAAGAATGTCAGCACAATTTGTATGTATTGAAAGAAAAGACGGTCACCACGTGGATCTTGGTCTTCCCAGATTGGAAGGAAGAATTCCATGTACATGTTGATGCCTCTTACATTGCGTTGGGTGCAGTATTAACATAGGTTAGTGAGGGAGAAATGGACCATCCTATGGCCTACACAAGTCGGAAATTATCGAAGGCGAGAAGAATTACTAAAAAATGGAGCGCGAAGGATTGGCCATGGTATACACACTGCAGAAGTTTAGGAACTGTCTTTTAGGAGGGAATTTCAAGATGTACACAGATCATTCTTCCTTGAAATACTTGGTCAATAAGCTTGTGTTGGGGCGGGGAAGATCTGTCGATGAATACTTCTATTTCATGAGTATGACTTTGAGGTCATTGTGAAGCTAGGAAGGTTGAATGCAGGACCTAACCATCTGTCACAGATAGAAACAAGAGAGGAGCCTAATAATTTGGAGGAAGGGTTTCCAGATGTGCAGCTCTTCACTGTGCATGTAGAAGATAATGATTTTATAGATATTATTCACTTTTTGACTACGGGGATGGCACTGAAAGGGTATACAAGTCAACAAAAGAAGGAATTCGTAGTGTACGTAATTTTTTTTTAGTAATTGCAGGACATCTGTATAAGATGGGTGCAGATGAGATACTATGAAGGTATGTGCCTGATTTTGAGAGAAATAGCATCCTCGCTAAAGCTCATGGAGGGGCTGCAGGAGGACATTATGTAGGAAAGGTGACTACGCAGAAGGTTTTGCGTGTAGGTTTATGGTGGCCAATGCTACATAAGGATTCTAAAGTGTATTGTAAGGCATGTGATGCATTTCAGAGAATAGGTAGACCATCATGAAGGGATGAATTTCCCTTAGAACCTCAAGTATCGTTGTAGCCATTTGAAAAATGAGCAATTTATTTTGTTGGGCGAATTCAGCCCCCAGGGAAGAAGACAAGTGCGTGCTACATCATCATTGCGATGGAGTATCTAACCAGATGGGAAGAGGCACAACTGGTTAAGAATTACACAGGAGCTACAACAACAAAGTTTTTGTTTGAGTATGTCTTAACCATATTTGGTTGCCTGAAAGTATTGATGTGAAAATGAGGTATGCACTTTTTGAATGAAACAATTAGCATGTTAATAGAGGAATTCCTGGTCTACCAATAGAAGAGTATATCATATCACCCACAAGCTAATGGAAATGTTGAGGTTTTCAATAAGATTTTGGAGAACGCGCTGATGAAGATCTATAACACGTAGCGAAAAGACTATGATGTGTGCATACCTGTAGTGCTGTGGGCGCATAAGACTACTTGTAAGAAGCTAACAGGACAAACGCCATTCAGGTTGGTCTATGGTGTAGAAAATGTGATGCCAATGGAGTATATCATGCCTAGTCTGTGCATAGCAGCTCTCACAGGTATGGAAGATCACGAAGCCTTGGAAGAATGACTCATGTATCCGATGGAGCTTGAAGAGGACCGATTCTTCTCTGAATTCCATTAGCAAGTATAGAAGGAACGTGAAAAAGCACGGCACAATCGACACATCAAGCTTCACACATTCAAGGTAAATGATATTGTCTTGTTATATGATAGTAAGTTCACTAAGTTTCTGAGGAAATTTTAGATGCATTTGATAGGGCCATATATTATCAAAGAAATTATAGATGGAGGCGTAGTTCAGCTCGCGAAGCTAAATGGAGAAACTTTTATGTAAAGAGTGAATGGAAGCTGCTTGAAGTTGTATACAGGGGATCCTACCCAATGACTATATGACAACAGGACAGTCTTAGTGCTCCAGGCAGTTGCAAGGGAGCGCGAGACTATAAATTACACTGCCAGGATTGGAGGACTACGCGGTAGGTAGGCTACGTGGAAGATGATGCAGATACAACCTATGAAGCTGCACGGAGGAAGCTGCACTATGGAGAGAGGTACCATGCATCATGGCATAAAAGTGACTGTTGGAGTCACTATTCATGATTTGATAGCCAAAAGATGGTTAAGAGGAGTGGGCCAGCGCATTAAAGGCCAAAATCTTTGAAGATCTACTGCCAAAACAACATTAATGGTCGAAATTTAGGGGGAATGGTCATATTTGAATTTGAAAACCCCTATAAATTATGCGTGTTAGTCCAACAGAGAACACTTTGCACCCTTAAAGTTTTTTTTTGAGTTGTGCTATTTGTTGCCTATGAACCGCTTGTATTGGGAGGATTTACTCAAGAGCCCTGCATTTTCTAAGTTTTCTGAGTTGAATAAAAAATTCATCCTTGAAAAGATGCTAGGACCAAGCCTTGTAGAGACTGTGAGTGCTGGTGGTGATGTTTCTTCTCAAGGAGCTACTCCAGAGGTGGTAAGTATGGAAGCTTCGACTCCTATGCCTACGATGTTGAGATCACCTAGGCCAAAGCCTACCCCTACTAGAGAAACATAGAAACCAAAGAAGGATAAACAGAAGAAGCTAGTGCCAGTGTGCAAATTGCCCAGGAAGCACTCTACAGCTCATAAACAAAAGAAAGACTAGCAGCCCGAGAATATCATCGATCTGGAGGTGGAGGAAGGACAGGGAACATAAGACACAGACGCTGAGGAGGTGGAACCCATCACAAATCTCCTTAAATCTATCCCTCCACACAAGGGGAAGGTGAAGGTCACCAAGGACCCAGACTCAGACAAATTCTCCATTTCTATGCCCTTGCTGCCTGATCAGGTTCCCTTTGAAGTTTTGCGGCTTGCGCGGATCCCACTATTGAAGATGGAAGATTGGGACCTCGTAGATCATGGTAGGTTTCCTCACTTAGCAAAAACTAACTATATGAAGCACGTATACTACGTGGAATCGGGTGTTATTACACTAGAGATGATGGAATGGATCTACGGTGTGGAGAATTCAGGAATTACGAATCTGTTGTGGGTGCCCCATTATCACTGCACCCCTATCAATACAATCTGTGTGTGGCAACTACTCACTATGTTGCACGATGGGTGCTTATGGCTAGGAGGGCCTATCCCCATCACTGAAATGCTCATCCACATGATCACACACCTACCATATGAGGGATTGAATTTGGCCAAGGAGTTTGGTGGAAAGACAGGAGAAAAGGATTTGGTGGAAAGAATTAAGAAGGAATTTGACCTCGTGAATGATCTAAAAATCACTTGTGGGTGATCTCAGTTAATCAATTAATGAATGAAGGTATTACAGATTCATGTGCTGGTGTGTGTCTATGTTATCTTAGGCAACAAATTGATAAGATTGAAAAATACACAGACACTGGAAAATGGAAAACAGTAAGAGAAACACAGCAAGAAAAAGCAAAACACAAGAATTAATAAGGAGTTCACAAAATCCTCCTGGGCTTTGTCTCCAGTCCAGTTTTCAGTGGTGGCCTTCTTTTATTGTGTCTTAAGTAGAGTTTTTTTACAATGAGGAGCTCAATTTGAGTCTCCTGAAACAGATGATGCTTAGTAGGGTGGTTCTTGGATTCCCCAAGCCACTAGAGGGCACAAACTCCCCCTTACCAAGTCTTGACCTCAATTGTCTTAGTGGGATGAGTCCAACTTGGTACTTAGTTCCCAACATATATCCTCACAGGGATTGCTTGAACCTCTCAATCCTGGTTTTGTCTGCTTGATGATGCCTTAGCTCTGCAGGTAAGCTCACTTCTTTGCTTTTGTCACTCTGTCTCACTATCTCCTTCTTCTCTCATGCTTCTGTTTTTTTTTGCTCTTGGTCTATTTGTGGCTTAAAGCCATGTCTCATGACTGTTCACTTCCTCTTCTATCTCTTCGGATCGCTTGCTGCTATCTGCTTGGAATTCCCTACCTCTGCGTCATCGCCACTATGTAACGTTTCATAGGGAGGTGGCCACTTGTCCCTTCACGAACTGAGCGCCAGCTCTTCCTCAAACGGTTCAGTATTTTGGTTACCCTGTGAAATGATTCATCCGCTAGCTCAGTGGTCAAATCGGACTTCAAACCTTTATATGCCATCGCTTAATTCTCCCTCTGAATCCAGTTTCCCATCAGATGCAATTTCCACCATTAGATCTGAGGCCTCCAGATCCCACAGTTATCGCTCTTATCGTGCGATTGAATTTCTCATATGTTAGCCCATGATGAGAGCTATTTTCTCTATCATCCACCAGAAACGCGTCATCCAATGTATGGAGTCGCTCGTTCCCCTGCCAAATCTGCTTACCGCCTGAAATGCTTTTGATTCCGCTGGTTTTGGAGTGCGGGACCCACCTTTAGTTTTAGTACTTTTCCCACGGTTTCTTGGCTTCCCTTGTGACCGAGCGCTCGGGGCTTTTCCTTCTTGAGGGGTTTTTCCCAGCGAAAGTGTGATTTGCGCTAATCGCGCATCAGAAACAACCTCCATTTTCTAATATGAGTTTCCTAATTGCTAGTTTTGCACCATGCACATTCCCCATGGGCCAACGGTTAACACGCTTTGACCGAAGGTCCTCGTTGCTCTGTGATGGCTACAAATTACAATTATCCAGAGGTTATTTCTGATAGCTCGTTGTTCACAAGTTTTTGAAGTCTGTCATGATTTGATACAATCATAGAACTTTGATAATATTCAAGGATCCAATTCGAATCACGACCTTCCCACTGAAAAAGCTTTTGGACCACCAAAAATTGGTTTTCAAGCATTGACTAAGTGAGGATACAATTTTCTCACTTGTCCAATCTCTATCCACTTTGCACTGCTCGGTTTTGAACCCTTGAGCCTAATTCTGAGGTACTCAACATTTCCCTTCTGTGTTGTTCTTACCTTCCTGTCTAGAACTGTATCTTCCTGCAATTCATTAAGATATTCAGGTAGAAGGTCATCAATAGAAGGTAATTGAATCTTCTCTTCGGGATCCTCAATTAGTGAAGGTTCAAACAATCTTAAGCTATCTGGATTTACGACTAAGTAGATGTGCATGTAAGCTGGTAGAACAAGGCGAAAAGCATTCTCACCAATTTTCTCAAGTATCTTGAAAGGTCCATACCTGATAGGATTTAGCTTTTTACCTTCACCTTGCATCCTGCCCTTGCTGATATACAGCCAGACTTGGTCACCAACTTGGAAACTATGCTCCATCCGATGCTTGTCATGCCTTGCCTTGTATTTGGCTTGGCTCTTTTCCAATTATTCATGTACTATTTGGTGAATCTATTGGATTTGTTCAATGAACCTAGTTGCCCTGTCCACATCCCTGTGTCCCTCAACTGTTGTGTTCTTACCAAAGACAAAATCCAAAGGAGACCTTGGTGTGAAACCAAAATAGGTCTCAAAACGAGATCTCTATGTAGAAGAATGTTTGGCTCGGTTGTAAGCATGCTGCACATAACACAAATGTTCATCCCAAAAGGTTAGGATGCTTGCTGCAATATCCCCTGAGCAACTGGATCACTGTCTTTTTGACTACTTCGGTTTGGCCATCAGCTTGTGGATGGAAAGCTATGATTTTCTTCAGTTTTGTGTCCATCAGTTCTCACAGACTTGACCCAAACTTCCCCACAAATCAGGTTTCTTGATCAGATACAATGGAAGTGGGTAATCCAAAATGAACCCATACATGTTGAAAGAACAATTTTGCAGTTTGTTCAGCTGTAATCTGTTTATTACAAGGTATCAAAATACACATTTTTCTGAACCTATCCACAACAACATACAAATAGTATGAACTTTCCTAGATTTAGGCAGTCCTCCAACAAAATCCATGGAAACACTTTCCCAAGGATGAGAAGGAACTGGTAATGGAGTGTACAAGCCTAGTTTTCTATTGTTGGGCTTGATTTTAGTGCACATAGTACACCCTCTTACATATCTAGAAACTATCTCATTCATTTTTGGCCAATAACAAAATCTTTGTAGCCGTGCAACTGTTTTACTTACCCTAAAGTGACCTGATATTAGAGAAGTGTGTGATTCTCGAATTATCTTTACTCTTTCAGTTTGTGGAATGCATAACTTCCCACAATGATATAAGAGCTGGCCCTTCACATGATAATCCAGTTCTTCTACTCGTTTGCCTTGACTTAAAGTTGCATATACATCTTTAAAGTCTATATCTTGAGCATATTGTTCAATGTAGCTCTCATGTAACACATAATTATGCTTAAGTATAGTAGATGCATTTATAATGGGTCTAGATAACATATCTGCAAATTTATTATGCATGCCCTTTTTATATCTGATGACTAAATGAAACTGTTGTAGAAAACCCATCCATCTATAGTGTCTTGATTGCTGCAACTTAGTTTGGGAATGTAGATATTGAAGTGGTTGATGATCAATATGTATTACTGTCTTTTTGCCCATTAAGTAATGTTTCCACTTTTTCACACTCTGTATAATGCATACAATTCTTTATCATATGTGGGATAGTTAAATATTGCAGAATTAAATGTCTCAGAATGATAACATATGGGTTTACCGTGTTGTGTCAACACTACTCCCATGGCATAGTCGCTGGCATCCGTTTAGATCTCAAGTGGTCTTTGAAGATCAGGCAGTGCTAGTATCGGTGTTGTACTAATCTTTTCTTTCAATTTGTCGAAGGCATTCTGCTATTTTCATCCCCACTGAAACACCTTGTTCAATCCTTTTAAAGCATGTAAGGGAGATGAAATTAAGGAAAAGTTAGAAATGAACTTTCTCCAATATTGTGCTGCTCCTAAGAAGCTCCTAACTTCTGTAGCAGATTTGGGTTTAGGCTAGTTTACAATGACTACCACCTTAGAGGGATCTATCTTCAATTCACCACTCCCTACTATATGTCCCAAATAATTCAAAGATGTTTTTCCAAATTCACATTTTGAGAGTTTAATATAAAGTTTTTCTCTTTTCAAAACATCTAGTGTCTGCTTACATGCTTTAAATGTTCTTCCCACATTTTGCTAAATATCAAAATGTCATCCAGATATACAATAACAAAATCATCAAGAAAAGGTCTGAGTACATCATTCATTATTCTCATGAAAGTAGTAGGAGCATTAGTTAAGCCAAAAGGCATAACCAACCACTCATAAAATCCTTGCTTTGTCTTGAAAGAAACCTTCCATGCATCTTGTTCTGCAACTCTAACCTGATGATATCCACTGTGCAAGTCTAACTTGGAAAAATAAATAGCTTCTTTCAATTGATCCAAAAGATCATCTATGCGAGGAAGGGGATAATGATTTTTGATTGTTATCTTATTCAGTGCTCAGTAATCAATGCACATTCTCCACGAGCCATCTTTCTTTCTCACCAAAATGATTGGTGACCCACATGGTGATGTGCTAGCTCTGTTGAACCCCTTCTCAAGAAACTCCTGCACCTGCTTCTTGATTTCTACATTCTCTAAAGAAGACAACCTGTAGATTCCAATGTTAGGCAATGGAGCATCTTGCTGCAAATTAATTTCATGCACTATTTCCTTTTTGGGTGGCAGACCTTTAGGTTCTTGAAACACGATATCATATTCTAAAACAACTTTTTATAAATTAGCTTTCTATTTAGCATTACAACCCTCAAATACATTGGTTTTATCAGGTTTCTTTTCCTTTAAAACCATCAGTAAAAATTGTTTGCATGAATTTATCATTCGTTTCATCTACCCTGAGTTTATGAGAGTATAATTATTCTTGAGCTTATGAGCTCTTACAAAGTATTAGATTCCTTCTTTAACGAGTAGATACTTGTTCCCAGCTCTATAAAAGATAGCTTTTTTGTCATACAAGTAAGGACTTCCTAAAACAATTCCACATATATCCAAAGGAATTATGTCTAACTCAACCTCATCTACAAATGCTGACCCAAAATAAAACTTGAGTTTGCATTGTATATTCACTTGTAGTTATGTTTTATCATTTAACCATCCCAATGGGTATGGTTTCTTGTGAGGTGTAGTCAGCAATCCTAGCTTCTATACAATTGCTTCAGAAATTAAATTTACTTGTGAGCCACTATCAAACAAAGTATCAATCTTTTGATGTTTGGAAATAACCCAAATATGGAAAAGCTCATGTCTCTTTCTCTCATTTTCTTCATCAATAGTAGATTGTGCAAAATTACTAGTAGATGCTTTAGAATTCTTACCTTTTATACCTGTGGCTGCAATGGTTGTTTCGTCTCCTGAGTCTAACCCCAAATCCTTTTGAATAGCTGCAGCAATCTTCTTCTTTTTTCCCTCGAACTTCTTAGGTCTCAGCTCCTGATGCAGAATCCAACAATGCTCATCATCGTGCCCATCCTTCTTACAATGAGTGCATGAAGCATTGCTTTTCTGTGCAGTGTTGGCCTTCCTTGCTTTACATTTCTATTTTCTTTTCTCCTTATTCTTGCTTGTAGTGGGTTGGGATGATCCCCCAACTTCTGGGTTCCATTCTTTCCTTTAACTTCTAGATGAGTAGCTTGAACATATACCTCATCTATACTAGTGGGATTAAACATGAGGATAGTTTGCCTCATGTAGATGTGTAGACCATTGATGTACTTCAACAGAGTCTTAGGTGAGTCTAATGAGATTCATAGAATCAATGGTCTCTTCCTAAATTCTTTGGTGTAACCTTATACACATTTCCCTTTCAACTGTCGAAGAGTTTGCTAGCTCATCATGGCTTGCTGCATGTAGGCTAGTGGATAAAACTGCTTTTTGATTACAGAAACAAATTCACTCTAGACAGAAATAGTCTTACCATGTCTGTTCATGTCAGCTTGGGTCTTGCCTTCCCAACAAACCAAGGTAGTGCCTCCAAGGTGTAGGCTTGCCAGATGAATCTTGCTCTTGTCTGAATCAATACTCCACACTCTGCAATAAACATCAATTTGCCTAATCCAATTGTCCAACTTTTCTGCATTCAACTCTCCATCATATATTGGTAAATCAAATTTAACATCTAGTTTAATCAAAGATGTCTTCTTTTTATGTTTAGGGCTATTAGGAGGTGTGAGAAAGCTTTCTTCTTTCCCTTTGCCTTTTGAGTGGTCATGGAGGAGAGACTCATCTTCTCCTTTATCTTGTTTGGAGCTTGATGAATCTTCATTCTTGTGTTTTCTAAAGTCCTTATACATATCCTCTACCATGGACCTTATGGCTAGGAAACTATCTATGAATTGGGGGTCTGGCCCCACAGAACCTTCTTCTGACATTTTCTTCTGAGGATAGACTCTCCCAATTTCAAGATTAGTTTCGACCAACTCTCCTTCTCCTAATTTGAGCTTTGATCTTGTTAGCATTCAACAACTAAATCTAGCACAAGCTTGTCTAACCTTAATAGCCTAAAGCTCTGATACCACTTGATCTGAAAATCACTTGTGGGTGATCTCAATTAATTAATTAATGAATGAAGGTATTACAGACTCATGTGCTGGTGTGTGTCTATGTTATCTTAGGCAACGGATTGATAAGATTGCAAAATACACAGACACTAGAAAATGGAAAACAGTAAGAGAAACACAGCAAGAAAAAGCAAAACACAAAAATTAATAAGTAGTTCACCCAATCTTCCTGGGCTACATATCCGGTCCAGATTTTAGTGGTGGCCTTCTTTTATTGTGCCTTAAGCAGAGTTTTTTACAATGAGGAGCTCAATTTGAGTCTCTTGAAATAGATGATGCTTAGTAGGGTGGTTCTTGGATTCCCCAAGCCACTAGAGTGCATAGACTCCCCCTTACCAAGTCTCAACCTCAACTTGTATTAGTGGGATGAGTCCAACTTGGTACTCAGTTCCTAGCAAATATCTTCACAGGGATTGCTTGAACCTCTCAAGCCTAGTTCTGTCTGCTCGATGTCGCCTTAGCTCTTCAGGTTAGCTCACTTCTCTACTTCTGTCTCTCTCTCTCACTATCTCCTTCTTCTTTCACTCTTCTGTTTTTTTGCTTTTGGTTTGTTTGTGGCTTAAAGCCAATCTATCTCATGACTGTTCGCTTCCTCTTCTGTCTCTTCCGATCACCTGCTACTATCCGCTTGGAATTCCCTACCTCTGTGTCATTGCCATTGTGTAACGTTTCACAGGGAGGTGGCCACTTGTCCCTTCACGAACTGAGTGCCAACTCTTCCTCAAACGGTTCGGTATTTCTGTTACCCTGTGAAATGATTCATATGCCAGCTCAGCGGTCAAATCAGACTTCAAACCTTTATATGCTGTAGCTTAATTCTCCCTCCGAATACAGTTTCCCATCGAGTGCAATTTCTGCTGTTAGATTTGGGGCCTCCAGATCCCACGGTTATCGTTCTTATCACGTGGTTGACTTGCTCGGATGTTAGCCTATGATGAGAGAAGGTTTCTCTCTCACCCACCAGACATGCATCATCCAATGTATGGAATTGCTCGTTCCCCTGCCAAATCCACTTACCGCCAGAAACACCTTCGATATTTTGCCGGTTTTAGAGTACGGGACCCTCCTTCGGTTTTAGCACTTTTCCCATGGTTTCTTGGCTTCCCTTGTGACTGAGTGCTTGGGGCTTTTCCTTCTTGAGGGGTTTTGCTCAGAGATGCGCATTGGAAATAGCCTCTGTTTTCTGATCTTAGCTTTCTAATTGCTAGTTTTGTGCCATGCATAGTCCCCATGGGCCAACAGTCAGCGCGCATTGATCGAAGGTCCTCGTTGCTCTATGCTGGCTACAAATTACCATTATCCAGAGGTTATTTCTGATAGCTTTTTGTTCACAAGTTTTTGAAGTCTGTCATGATTTGATACAGTCATAGAAATCTGATAATCTTCAAGGATCCAATTCAGATCAGTGAAGGTGTGAGGATACTCAATCACCTCCATAAATGACCCTACAGTGAAAATTGCCACACAGATCTTAGCAAGGAGGGTAATGAGATAGTGCCATGTGGACGAAGTTCCAGCGCCCGTGGTCTCCCTAGCTACATAATGCATGAAGGGTGTGTAGTTCAACTAGTCCAGGTACCTGTGCCAAGAATTCCTCATTAATTGCTGTGAGGCCCAAGATGAGACCAAGCCGTTCCATTATGCTTGGTTTCTACTCTCCATTGTTTTGGTTGTGTGGAAGCTATCAGAGGATAGCCAGTGTCCTTTGCTGGAAGAAGGATTACAGGAGACAACGCAATTCGCCTCCCTGTGGACTACAAAGGACCCCACGTGGGTCAGAGAAACAAAAATCTTCTGGATTCTAATAGAATCAAGCCTCTACATGACTATTTACCAGTGACCAAGGTTGTCCCCGACCTTGTACACGTAGTTGTCAACCTATGCCACGTTCAAGGCTGACTTTCACCGAATATACATTTAGGCATGGAAGGATCCACAATAGAAATGGCATGAATTTACATATTTGGTAATAGAGATAGATGTATAGGAGGTGATCGCGTGATGGCCAGCAAAGTGGCACACCCCCTCAGAATTAAATGCCGGAACCAGTAACAACACAGGAAGTTCAACAATGTAGAAAATAAAGGAAGTAGCCAATTAGGCTGCACAAAACTTGGCCACAAAGAGGAAGAAGGAAGTTGCAGAGAAGGCTCAGATGGAGAAAGCATGCACTACTAAGGAGCAGGGTGAACATAAGCAATGCTAATCTGAAGGAAGTGGAAAATCCCCTTCGTTAGAAACTGAGGAAGATTAATAGTCCGAACAAGGTGGTAGAGGAAATGAGGGGTAGAGCACCCCATTTCGACTAAAGAAGTGTGGACAAGAGAAATGGGAAGGTCCTTGAAAAAAGGAAAAATTAGACAGGTCATAGGGTGATACCATGGTATTGACGAAGGGTGATCTCGATGAGATTGGAGATAAAATATGAAACTCTACAACTGAAGTGTTGCAACAGTTTGAGAAGCAGTATATGCAAATTCTAGGAGCATCCAAAAGGATCTGTGCGAGCTACAAATCTAGGCCAATAGGATATAGGTGGGCATGGGTCAAGCAAGCGTAGCATAAGTGAGCCTGGCCCTAGGAATGAGTCAAGCAACGGAATTGGTAAGGATCCTAGACCTTCAAGCTATTGCATTACCAAAAGGGTCCCTATGCATAGAGTCAGATGATGATTGCATCATCTTAAGAACCCTTAAGAGTATCAGGCTAAACATCACAACGCTCCCCAATGAGATTCTTCACACGCTGCATGTAGGGGTGAAAAAGGAATTGAGATCTTAGGAGCAGCGGGCTCTCAATCTGATCAATGAATACAGGGTGAATAATGAGTGCTGAGAAAACACATGACTTGAAAGAATTAGAGACGTTGCAGGCACAAAGTTCCCAACTAGAGTCCATAGCTACAGAAGCATGCAGAATAGTGCTTGAGCTTCACATTCCCAAGGACGCACAGGCAGAAGCGAAGATCAGGAAGTTAGCCGCTGGCATGTGAGAAGAAAAGGTAGAGGTTGGCCGAGTTCAATTCAAACTCAACATGAAAATAACTGAGCTGTAGTTAAAGTTTCAGCCCACGACTCTGCCCGAGGTCAGGGAGCAATGTAGAGCTTCCATAAAGAAGGGATGCCCAACTTGGATGCCGTAGTCACTAACTGTTTAGAATTATTTGAGTAGGAAATGGAGTTGGTAACAACTCTGCAGGAAGAACCAAACCTGCAGATTCTAAACATAGAGCTTAGGGGGATGCAAAAACAATATGATGAAGTCCAGGCAACGACGCACTCCATTGCCCCAGTACAATGGCTAGCCAAGTTGGAGGAAGAGAAGAAACTCCTCACATAGGTCGAAGCAGCTCAGAATAAGGAGGCCTTGCTTAAGGCCAGGGTGGGTCCCTAGTTAGATGAATCTTACCAGGTCATGACCAACATTCAAGAGAAGCTCACATGCTTGCAACAAATGCAACAGACGATGAAGATGGTCACAAAAGTATCACTACAAAGAAGCTAGTGGAAGAGATCAAACAGTCAACCACGTAGAGCATTGTCAAGGTTACAGTAGTTCAGGTGGAGTTTGGGGATCTTCACAGTAAGATCGCAACGCCAGCCGAGTGACTCGAGGGTGAGCCACAATTTTTGTGTTGGGGCACTGTTGGGATGGGGTCCCATGGGTTAGTTTTTGGGTTAAAAACCTAAGTTTTGATGTAATTGTTGTAAATGATGTAGAGTCTCTGCGATTTGTGGATGCGGAGTGTGTAGATGGTTAGGAGTCAAAGGGGTTTTAGCCCCTTGTTTATGTAAAAGTCGAGTTGGTTTTGAGATCCACCCATGGTTTGCGGACCATGGGATTGTCTGTAAAAACATATAAGTAGGTGTGTCTTAGAGAGTCTAAGAGAGAGATCTAATAAAATGATGGATAAGGAATGAAGTATTGGGAGTCTTAACACAGGGAAGTGGGTCAGATAGGAGAGAAAGTGTTGACATAGATTGTCATTGATGTCAATATGGAAATACTCGTGGAGTTAGAGGGAGCAAACAGAGCTATCAGAGGAGCAAAATAGAGCTATCAGAGGCATATCAAGAGTATTCAGAGCAATGTATGTCAAAGAAGGACTACCGGGAGTAATACATGCCAAAGAGAAAAAGAAGAGCATAATACATATATATGCGGAAGAGTTAAAGGAGCGGAGAATAAAGAAGAGGGAAAGAGTTAAAAGAGGCAGAGTAGTATATAATACATTTATATCAATATACACTATCAGAGGCGGAGTTTACATGTATATCGATATACACTATCGGAGGCGGAAAAGATTATATATATATATATATTAATAATATTCATATAAACTGCGATATTTGCAGACCCGCTGCAACTTATGAAATGGTTAATATTATATCGCATCCACCCATCAGGACTCGCATATCACAATATACAAAGGTGTACCCCTGAAAGTGCCTACTATATGTCTATATATTTTTTTTATTATAATTTTATAATAGATATATATATATATAATATATAAGAATCATATAACCGCGATATGTTGCGAACCCACTACAACATTATGCAATGGTTTAGTATTTTATCGCATCCGCCCATCAGAAATCGCATATCGCAATATATAAAGGGGTGTCACCCCTAAAAGCGCCGATTGCGATATATGTTGCAGACCCGATGCAACATTACAGTTTAACTTAATATCATATCAAATTCGTAGGAGAATCGGCCATCAACGATGTCATGGGCTCGACTTATAAAAGACCTCCAGAAGCCGCAACTGCCGATTGCGATAACATTATGGAGGAGCGGACCCAATGCAGTTATAAATGCAGGTGTAATGATTTTGAAATCCGCCCTTAAGCATTTCGGTTGGTTTTTCCACACATTCTTGTGTATTTCAAATAATTGTATTACGCGGGGTTTTTTAGGCCAAAAGCTTATAATAATGGTTCTGATAGTTCAATAGGCCTGAATATGCCAGTTGCAATTTCGATGGTGACATGGCAGCTTTCTCTGTGAATTTCGGTCTTCGCTGATGAATCAACGTGTCCATGGAGTGTTGGTGAGCACCAAAAGACTGAGGAAGCCGAAAAGCTGGGAAGCCGAAGGACAGGCCAGCGCAGAGGAAGCCAAAGCGACATGAAGAATCGGGAAGTCGAAGGACAAGCCAGCACAGAGGAAGCCAAAGTGACCTGAAGAATCAAGACGCTGAAGAGGCAAGCCAACACAGAGGAAGCTTAAGTGAGTTTTGAGGAAGCCGAAGAGCCAACAGAAAGCAGAAACCAATAGTCAAAGGCATCAGTAATACATAAAACAGGAAAAACAAAGAAAGGGCAGGTGTGTGTGAATAATCAGAGTAAGAGAAATCCAAAGTTCAGGCAGAGGCAGGAGTAGCAGGAGAACATGAGTGAAACATAAGCTCAACAGGCTTGGGAGCAAAGAACTACAACAAAACAACTTATAATAGTTGATCATAAAGGGTTGGAGCCTGCGGGGTTGGAGCCTCAAAACTCAAAGGATTGGAGTCCTTGGGAGTTGGCGCTCCTAAGTCCAAGACTGTTGCCTTGGAAAAACAAAGTTGGTGCTCTGGAGGTTGGAGCCTCGCAAAAGTCTAGGTTGGTTCTTGGAAGCTGATTGCAACCATTTATATATTATATCTATTTCATTGCATAGATTATATTAATAAAAACATTTATTCTAGCTATGTATTTCTGTGTTTCTAGAAAAAGAGAATGACCTACTACTAAATTTCCCTTGGACCTGAATTCTGGCATTCGGTTCTAAATGAGTACCCAATTCCTTCCACTCTTCCAACAGATCAAGACGAGAGGAAAGCCTACATTGCAAATGCAAAAGCCTTGAACTCCATCACTAGTGGAATCACTGATTCCGAATTTACAAAAGTCATGAATTGTAACTCTGCCAAAGAAATGCGGGATAAGGTAATTAGCTTATACGATGGGGACTCAAAAGTAAAGAAGGTAAAGCTTCAAACTCATAGAAGGCAATTTGAAAGTCTGAAAATGGAATATGAAGAAGATATTGCATCATACTTTCTCTGAGTAGTTGAAGTGGTCAACTCTCTTAAAGGATTGGATGAAAACATTGAAGAAAGTACCATTGTTCAAAAGGTCTTAAGATCTCTTCCAGATAGATTTGACTCCAAAATAAGTGCCATAGAAGAAAAAAGGATCTAGATACTCTCAAGATGGATGAACTCCATGGAATCCTCACTACCTATGAGATGAGAAAAGGTGGCCCAAGCTCCAAAGATGCAACATTCAAGGCTTCAAAAACAAAGAAGGGGAAAGAAAGGAACGACTGTAGTGATGACTCCGATGTGGAATCCGAATTGGCACAATTTGTATGAAAGCTGAAGAAAGGATCTAAGCTAAATGGTAAGTACCCTCTTATTTGCTTCAAATGTGGAAAAATAGGTCATTATGCTGCAAAATTTCCTCATAAGCATGGTAGTGACGACGAAGAAAATTCTAAAAGAATGGTATACAAAAATAAAGGGATCAATAAGAAGAACCTCTTCTCTAAGAAAGATGAGTCCGATGAAGATGAATTTGTAGTCATCAAAAAGAAATCAGATGAAGAAAGTGACCATGCTAAAATCCAAGAAACATTATTCACAACATTCACAAATGCTGATGACTCAGGGCTAGAAAGAAATGCAGATGAGTTGTTAATAAGTGCCATTGAGGAAAATGAGAAATTACAAAATAAAATCATTTCTCTCAAGGTAGAAAATGAGGAAACAAAGAGAAGGGAATATCTCTTGGAAACAAAGCTAAAAGAAAAGGAAGAAACTTGTGAAGAATGTGAAGCCGAAATAGTATCTCTGAGGAAGGAATTGGAGCAAGTAAAAAAGGGTTGGAAAAGCTCTCAAATACTTGAGACTATCCTAAAAAGTCAAAAACCTCAACATGACAAATCTGGAATGTGTTTTAAAGGAGAATCATCAAGCACTAAGAATAGTGCAAAAAGCTATGCCGATGCACTTTCCAACAACCCAATAAAAGAAAAAGTATGTCATCAAAGGCACATCCCAGATCCAAAGAATGAAAAGAGAATAACTCCAAAGAAGAATGTGGATTCAAATCATGGATATTGAAATAGATACAAACCAGTATTCCATCAAAGTCCCATCTCAAATCCAAAGAATGAAGCGGGAGTAATTCCAAGGAAGAATGTTGATTCAAATCATGGCTACTACAACAGGTACAAAACTATCTTTCTTGGACATTGTTTCCATTGTAAAAACTTTGGTCATTAGGCCAGACATTGCATGGCTCGCAAGAATGAAACACCAAAACTAAATGATCAAATAATCAAACCGTATGGCCCCAAAAGGTAGGGACAAATCAAGACCTACAATTCGTTTGATCCCTTGAAAAAATTTGATTTTATTTGCTCATTCTGCTACAATAATGGAAACTATGAACAAAATTGCTCGCTCAAAAGAGGAAAAGAAAGTAGTGAGAATCCCAACATGGATAAATGTGGCCTGGCTCTATATGATCAAAATAATGAAAATCATTGGTTTATGGATAGTGGGTGCTCTAGACACATGACAGGGGACAAAAGGAAGTTTGTCTCATTGAGCAAAAAGGAAGGAAATGTATCCTTTGGAAGTGGATCTGCCAGAATTTCTAGAAAAGGAACTGTTACTCTTATCAATGGAAAAGGAAAAGCTCGAAATTCTCTGCTAGTAAATGGGCTCAAATACAACCTCCTGAGTGTTAGCCAAATATGTGATCAAGGACATAATATTGTCTTTAGCACCAAAGACTGTGAAATAAGGAACTCTTCCTCAAGGGAACTTGTGGCGAAAGGGGTTAGAACACTAGACAACATTTACATTCTGAACAAGATTCAAGAAGATAAATGATAATTAAGTCAAATAGATTAAAGTTGGTTGTGGCACAAGCGACTTGGACATACAAGCTTCGAGAACTTGATCAATATCAGCAAGATTAAAGCTGTACGAGACATCCCAAACTTATTCAAACAAATCAAGGAATATGTAGTCCATGTCAACATGGAAAGCAAACCAGAACTAGCCATAAGACCAAGGAGTTCTCTACATCAAAGCCTTTGGAGATCATCAATGCTGATTTATGTGAACCAACTAGAAATCTAGCACTCCAAGGAGAAATGTACTTTGTTTTATTTGTTGATGACTATACTAGAATGATGTGGATATATTTTGTAAAATATAAATCTAAACCATTTGAGTGTTTTAAGAATCTTAAAGCTCTTGTAGAAAATGAAAAGGACTCAAAGATTAAGTGCCTCAAAACAGATAGAGGAGGAGAATTCGCATCAAAAGATTTTATTGAGTTTTGTAAAATACATGGAATTAAAAAAGAATTCTCTATTGCTAGAACACCCCAGCAAAATAGGGTAGTTGAAATAAGAAACCGAATAGTTCAAGAAATGGCAAGAACAATGGTATTAGCAGAAGATTTGTAGCCAAAATTTTGGAGAGAAGTAGTTAGGACAACTATCTATACCTTGAATTGAACTCAATTAAGACCAAAATATGAAAAAACTCCTTATGAACTATGGAAAGGAAGACCTGCTTTAGTACAGTACTTCAAGATTTTTGGAAGAAAGTGCTTCATAAAAATCAATGACGGCTCACCGGCAAGTTTGATTCTCAGGTTGATGAAGGGATCTTCCTTAGATACTCTACACTGAGCAAAGCCTACAAGTGCTACAATAATTGACTAAGGAAAATAGTGGAAAGCATTGATGTAAAGATTGATGAAGACCTTCTAGAAATGATCCTCTCATTGAAGAAGAAGAACCTGAAAAAGAACAAAAAGATCAAGAAGAAGCCAAGGAAAAAGAAACACCTCATACCCCTTCAAAGATGAAGTTTCTCCAAAAATATCATCCAAAAGAGTAGATTATTGGAAATAGAGATGAAGGGATGCAAACCTGAAGAAGGACGATAAGTACACCAAAGAAAAACGATATTGCTCTTCTATCCATGATAGAACCAGAAAAATATACTCAAGCAAGTAAGGATCCTCATTGCGTAAAAGCCATGGAAGAAGAAATGTCCCAAATTGAGAAGAATGAGACATGGGAGATGGTACCTTGTCCAAAGGACAAAAGCATTATAGGAACCAAGTGGGTATTAAAAAACAAAATGAATGAAGATGGACAAGTCATCAGAAACAAGGCAAGGCTTGTTTGTAAAGGCTATTCACAAATTGAAGGAATTGACTTTGAAGAAACATTTGCACCAGTAGCTCATGTGGAATCTATCAGGATGTTCTTGGCATTTTCTTGCTCAAAAGGATTCATAATCTATCAAATGGATGAAAAATCATCATTTCTGAATGGGGAACTCAAGGAAGAAGTCTACATGGAGCAACCAGAAGGGTTTGATCTAACATAAGGAAAAGACTTAGTCTGTAAGTCAAAAAAGGAATTATATGGGTTGAAAAAAGCTCCTAGAGCTTGGTATGCAAGATTGGATCACTATCTACAACAACAAGGCTTCAAGAAGGAAGTGGTAGGAAGTAATCTCCACATAAAGACGGATGAAGGTAAGTTACTAGTCACACTTGTTTATGTTGATGATTTTATTTTTGTTAGCAATAATGATGAGATGAGACATGAATTTTCTCAAAACACGTCAAAAGAGTTCGAGATTTCGACGATAGGAGAGTTATCTCACTTCCTTGGACTACAAGTATCTCAAACCAGAGCAAGATTGTTTATATTTCAAGCCAAATAACTTAAAGACATGCTTAAAAGATATGGAATGGAAGACTGTGCACCCATGAGCACACTTATGACCACAAATTGCAAATTGAGAAAAAATGATGACTTCCCTCCAGTAGATGCAACTCATTACAGGTCAATAATTGGGGCCCTTCTGTACTTAACTGCTACGAGACCCGATATAATGAAGGCAGTAGGAATGGTGGGAAGATTTCAATCAGCTCCTAAACAATCCCATTTGTTAGCTATAAAAAGAATTCTCAGATACCTGAAAGGAACTCCTGATTTCAGTATTTAGTACCCTAAGAGCTCAACTCTGACTGTAACTGCATAGACCGATGCTGATTGGGCTAGAAATGTAAATGATCAAAAAGTACTAGTGGAAATTCATTCTTCTTGGGAGACTATTTAGTATCTTGGCTCAGCAAAAAACAGACATCCATATCATTATCCACAATCAAAGCCGAGTATATAGCTACAACAAACTGTTGTACTCAAATACTATGGATGAAGGAAGCTCTAAAAGATGTCAATATAGGTAGAGATCAACCAATTACAATCTATTGTGATAACACAAGTGCTATTAGTCTCAGCATTAATCTAGTGATGCACTCAAAGACCAAACATATACCAATCAAATATCACTTCCTTCGTGAACAAGTAGATGAACAAAACATCATCTTGGAATATATCAATACTAAGGAGCATATAGCTGATATTTTCAGGAAACCTCTTCCTCGAGAGGCATTTGAACATCTTATTAAAAAGATGGGGGTTATATCTTTAGCATCACTTAAGTTCATTCATAAATATGTTGCAGGATAGGGGGAGCAGTTCTACAGGGGGAGTAGTTTGGCAGGGGGAGTCCGTATGCATTCCTTTGCCATTGATGTTGAAAGGGGAGAGAAGAAGAATATTGCCATCAATAAAAAAGGGGGAAATTGTTGACATAGATTGTCATTGATGTCAATATGGCAATATTCGTGGAGCTAGAGGGAGAAAACAGAGCTATTGGAGGAGCAAAAAAGAGCATATCAGAGGAGCAAACAAAGGAGAAAACAGAGTTATCAGAGGAGCAAAGCAGATCTATCGGAACCATATCAGGAGTATCGGGAGCAATGTATGCTAAAGAAGGACTATCGGAAGTAATACATGCCAAAGAGCCAAAGAAGAGTGGAATACATATATATGCGGAAGAGTTAAAGGAGCAGAGCATAAAGAAGAGTGGAAGAGTTAAAAGATGCGGAGCAATATATAATACATGTATATCAATATACACTATTGGAGGCAGAGTTTACATGTATATCGATATACACTATCAGAGGCGGAAAAGTTATATATATATATATACTCCACCTCTATACTCCGATATATATCTATATCTATATATATTTATATATATAATATATATTTATATATCTGCGATATTATAATCACGAGTTCTATATGAGCCATTTACCTGCAACCCTCGACATGTATATAGTATTGCGACCAATGCTATTATCTTTCGGGTGTATAACAGGGTGAAGTATGCTAAGTATTGAAGCTTGCTTTTAAGTGTATTTTCTATGTTCGGGGCTTAAGCCTGCGACGTTAAAAAACATGCGAATTGCGTATATATTATTATATATATATATATATATATTATAATATATATATTTATATAATATATATATTATATAACCGCGATATGTTGTAGACCTGCTGCAACATTATGCAAAGGTTTAATATTATATCGCATCTGCCCATCGGAACTCGCATATCGCAATATGCAAAGGGGTGTCACCCTTGAAAGTGCCAATTGCAATATATGTTGTAGACCCGATGCAACATTACAGTTTGACTTAATATCATATTGTATCCGCAGGAGAATCAACCATCGGCCATCGACGATGTCATGGGCTTGACTTATAAAAGACCTCCGGAAGCTACGACTGCCGATTGTGATAATGTTATGGACGAGCAGACCCGATGCAGTTATAGATGTGGGTGTAATGATTTTGAAATATGCCCTTAAGAATTTCGGTCGATTTTTCCATATATTCCAGTGTATTTCAAATAATTCTATTGCACGAGGTTTTTTAGGCCAAAAGCCTATAATAATGGTTTCGATAGTTCAGTAGGCCTGAACGGTGCCGGTTGCGATTTCGATGGTAATATGGTAGCTTTCTCTGTGAATTTCAGTCTTCGTTGTTGAATCAATGTGTCATTGGAGTGTTGGTGAGCACGAAGAGATTGAGGAAGCTGAAAATTCGGGAAGCTGAAGGACAAGCCAGCGTAGAGGAAGCCAAAGCAACATGAAGAATCGAGAAGTCGAAGGACAAGCCAACACAAAGGAAGCCAAAGCGACTTGAAGAATTGGGAAGCTGAAGAGGCAAGCCAAGAGAGAGGAAGCTAAAGCGAGCGTTGAGGAAGCTCAAGAGCCAGCAGAAAGTGGAAACCAACAGTCAGAGAAATTAAGAATACATAAAACAAGAAAAATAAGGAAAGGGCAGGTGTGTGTGAATAATCAGAGTAGAGAAAGCCGAAGTTTAGGCAAAGGCAGGAGAAGCAGGGGAACATGAGTGATGCATAAGCTCACTAGGCTTAGGAGTAGAGAACTACAAGAAAAAAATTTATAACAATTGACCTTAAAGGGTTGGAGCCTTAGAACTCAAAGGATTGGAGTCATTTGGAGTTGGTGCTCCTAAGTCCATGACTGTTGCCTTGGCAAAACAAAGTTGGTGCTCTAGAGGTTGGAGCCTCACAAAAGTCCAATTTGGTGCTTGGCAACTGATTGCAACCATCTATATATAGTATCTATTTCATTGCACAGATTATATTAATAAAATCATTTATTCCAGCTATCTTTTTTGTGTTTCATATATAAATGTTTTTGGTGATAAAAGGAACAATTGAAAGGAAATACTAATTCACCCCCCCTCTCTGTATTTCCAACAGAAAGGTTCTGCAACTGAGTGCATAGAGGCCTAGGTAGAGTCTACAGTTGAGTGCGTGGACCCCTGCAGTTGAGTGCATAGGGGAGTTTTAAGTCTGTATTCTGAATTGTAAATCAATAAAGAAGTTGTTTCTTGAGAAATCCTGTGTATTGTTGTTTACTTATGTTTATAACTTATGTTGTGATGAATAATATGTTTATGAAATATCTTATTAAATAATTGTTAGATGATGCACACAAACATGCTTATGTAATTCCACAAAGACTTTGATGCATTATGTAATGTTTCTTAATAACACAAGCTTATCTATGCAAGCCCTAGTCTAGAGTAGCTCTTTGATGCATATAAGTGGATAAACTGACTGTTAAGGGTCCGCAAAGACCGATCATGGAACTTTGTGAAGGTCTAAAGGTTGTTTTAGTAGAGTTATAGTACCGAGAACTAGGGGCTTGTAGATCTGCACGGAGGTAGATCTAGGGCACTAAAGACATCACACTTGTCTCTGGATGCAGAAAATTGGTTCTTGCATTCCCCCCATACTACTTCTGGTGAGACTGCAGCCTATGCTACCTGGGTTGTTTCCGAAAGGGTCAGTAGTGTAGGGATTTGTTGGTTGTTGCAACTAACTCTAAAGTTAGGTTAGGATCCCCTAAGCCAACATTCTCCTTGATCTTTTCTGACTCAAATGTAGATTTCTAGGTCTAGCTATTCGAGTTCCAACTAATAGAGAAAAGTCTGGTGATTTCCTTAACCGCTTGCAAGAATCTTTGAAGAGACGTGTTGCGTTGACTAGTCTTTGACCTCGAGGTTTTGCTTAGGCATGAGGAAATCAATATATGAGGTGAAACACAATATGTGTAAACTAACTACTTAGGTATTTTCCTATGTAGAAATAAAGCACAAATCAAGTTTAGGTAAATCTCAGAGTTGATTCACAGCAGGAACTGATTTCAATGTATTTTAGACCACTTTTTACTTAGTGAGATAAAATCACAGATTCAAAGAGACATATTACATAGTCACACTAAATATTCTTTCTAAAAAACATATTGATTTAGTCAGAGTGGCTTATAAGATACAATGAAAGGAGCTTTAAGAAAAACCAATGTTCTAAGTCTGAAAGGCAGATTCACTAAAATACAATGATAAATATTTTTAATTCAGAATGCAAACTTCTCCAATTTATCACTTTAATCACTAAGTTAAGCATACAAATTCTAACTAATTCTAATAATTTAAATTCAAAACAGAATAAATACTAATTAAGAAAACAAGTCTAACTAAATCCTATTCCATAACTACATTTTATTTTCAAGTTGGGATGTTATAGGAAAAATAGAGCATGTATTCTGGGAATTTCGAAAAGCTACAAGAAAATTTCAAGAATTCTGCATGGGATTACAAAAATTCTACAATATTACAAGAAATTTTGGAAAATTACATAATATGCACATTTTATACATGTAAGACATAACTGATCAACAAAATGAATTCAGAACACCATTAAATCAAGAAAATATGAATTGAAACAGGTATAACACATACAATGGGGCCTCTTGGTGTATGTTACTAATGAAGATGCTAAAAACCTAAAGAAAATTATGCACCATTTCAGAAAAAGTATTATTGTATTAGGATAACTTCCAAACTTACTATAATATAAAAGTATTGTTCATAAAATAGTAAGAGAAAAAATACGAGTAACTTATATGTCTCTCAGTCATCTACTTTATACAAAATCTATCAAACTAATACTGAATTTTCCCACATATGGGGTCAGTTAAGTGTTTTAAGAAAATATATAATATGTACAAACGAGAAATAACCATTATAAATCATTCTCCTTTGATATCTCTTGACTTAAATGCATATTTTTAGGTCTAGCTATTCGAGTTCCAACTAATAGAGAAAAGTTTGGTGATTTCCTTAGCCATCTGTAGGAATCGCTGAAGAGACATGCTATGTTGAACACTCTTTGACCTAGAGGTTGTGATCAACCATACAGAGGTCAAATATGAATTTATCCATTAGAGGAACACATTGAGCACATTCCAAGTGTCAAAACCAACTACACTGACGTAGAACCCCCATAAAGCTAGGAATAATTATGGGAATTCTATAATTGTTGGTTTCCTGTAATTAGACGAATTCTTAGACATCGTTGTTTTGTCTATTAGTACATGAATAATGTTCTCAAAGAAATATCTCTCTATCTCTCCCATGCTAACAAGTGAAGCTAAGGCTAAAAGTCCATTTTCTTGGGCTATGATGCTCTATATATGACAATGAGGTGACCTTTCACCTTCCATGTGACTCGTGAGCCCCCTCATGAATATTCAGCTTCCAAGTGGCCTTTGGACTTCTAGGTCACTATTCAAATTCTATATGAATTATCAAATTATGGCTAATATTCACCAAATACAAAATAAAACATATTTATTCTACAATTAGTGGAAATTGTAATTCAACCAATATGACATGGAGTTCTTTTTTGATGTACTAGTACCAATATTTGTACTCCTCTACTATACTTTTGACTTTTAGCAGTAGATCTAGCTTGTACCTCATCCTACCCTCCAAAGAATTTGTCAGTATTATTTTTAAGCCCACTTGTATGTTTTTCCACAACATGGTTAGTTTCAAATGCAACTTAACCAGTTTGACGTGATATTGCAAAACGATCTCTTTAGTTACTTCCAAGTCATTTTGGGTGGTCGCATGTCTTATGTTATCCAAAAAATCCTTCAAATTTTGCATGATGGAATCTCGGTATTTCACTTCTCCAAGTGCGCCTACTGAGGGTATCATATGCATTCGAACTAGAGCTTCCAATCCATAATGAAACTTCATGTAGGAAGACATAGTGTTGGCTATGTGATTGTTAAGTTGATTATAAGCTTGCATATGTACATTAGTCTCTACTCTGTCCATTTCAACTCCACATCTTCCTTCCTAGCCAATGTTTTTGGTGCATTCAGGTATTTGGTGCTCCATTCCTAGATCATATCTAGAACCACGTGAACCAATAATGTGATCCCCGAATTTTCCTATAGTTCCTTTTGGATTTCATACAAAGGTGCCATTACATTTTTCAAGATGATCATCTCTTCATAAAATTGATTTTATGTGTCTTCTAACTACTTAAATTCTTCATGTATATCTGATTGTAGCCCTTCTCAACTATAACTTGTGGAAGAAAGCCTTTGATTTTCGATGAGCTAGTCAATTTTTCACTTTTCATAAGATAGTTCTTTTCTCAACTGACCCCTCTAGTGAGTAAGATAATCAACATTTTTTTCAGTGGCTACTGCAAAAGTTTCACTTGTTGAAGCAACTACCTTTGGATTGGTCTTTGTATTTGAAATAATATCTCTTTTCATGTTGATTGAGATTAGTTAATCTAGTTCATGTAGAAATTACTTCCTCCTTCCTTGAATGCTTTTGTCCTTAAGTTGATCAGATGTGAAATTAGAGATGTCCAAAACTGTATCTTTACCTAGAGGTGGAATCCCCATTTCATTAAGAGGATGATGGCCACCTATCAAAGGAGTTAGAGGTCAAATATTTGGGGCAACTATAATTGGCTTAACTTCTGTGGTTTGATCCTCTTCCTCTTGCTCATTATATATGATAATTTCTTCTTCCAACTTCTTCACTAATTCATCCTCTTCTTGTTTCTTCCTCTTTTCCCATCAGGTTGTAATATACTTTGTTCCTCTTCTCCATTATGTTTCCTAAGGTTTTCCTCTTATTGTTTCCTGAGGGCTTCCTCCTCTTTCTTTTTCCTTTGTTCTTCTTTTAGTCTTTGCATGGCCTCTCATTTGAGCTTCTCTTGTTCTTCCTTTTGCCTTTTCTCTTCTTCTTGATTCTTTCTTTTTACTTCTTCACACTCCTTTCTTCTCTTATCCTCTTCAACTACACCTTTAGTAGCATTATCAACTTTAAATTTATTGTTCCTCTCCTCCTCAAGTTCATGTTCTTGTTTCCTTTTCAACTCAGTAGCATCCTGAATGTCCATTTCCTCTTAGGTCCCTCCTTGAGACGTATCTAGAACACTTTCCGCATTAGAAGGGCCCACTTTTTCACCTGGTGATCTAAAAATCACTTGTGAGTGATCTCAGTTAATTAATTAATGAAGGTATTACAGACTCATGTGCTAATGTGTGTGTCTATGTTATCTTAGGCAATGGATCAATAAGATTGCAAAATACATAGACACTGAAAAATGGAAAATAGTGAGAGAAACACAACAAGAAAATACAAAAACACAACAATTTAATAAGGATTTCACCCAATCCTCCTAGGCTATGTCTCTGGTCCAACTTTCAGTGGTGGCCTTCCTTATTGTATCTTTAAGCAGAGTTTTTACAAGAGGAGCTGAATTTGAGTCTCCTCGAACAGATGATGCTTGGTAGGGTGGTTCTTGGATTCCCCAAGCCACTAGAGTGCACAGACTCCCCCTTACCAAGTCTCAACCTCAACTAGTCTTGATGGGATGAGTCCAATTTGGTACTCAATTCCTGACAAATATCCTCTTAGGGATTGCTCGAACCTCTCAAGACTAGTTCTGTCTGCTCAATGCTACCTTAGCTCTACAGGTCAGCTTGATGCCTCTGTTCTCTACTTCTTGCTTCCTCTCTGTTGTGTCTCTTCTGTCTCCTTGTTCCTTCTTCTCACTCATCTTTGTTCTCTGTCTATTCGTGGCTTAAAGCCAATCTGTCTCATGACTGTTCGCTTCCTCTTCCATCCCTTTGATTTGCCTGCTACTGTCCACTTGGAATTCCCTGCCTCTGGGTCATCGCCATTATGTAATGTTTCACAGGGAGGTGGCCACTTGTCCCTTCATGAACTGAGTGCTAGCTCTTCCTCAAATTGTTCGTTATCTCAGTTGTGCCGTGAAATGATTCATCCGCCAGCTTAATGGTCAATTCAGACTTCAACCTTTATATGTCGTAGCTTAATTCTCCCTCCGAATCCGGTTTCCCATCGGGCGTAATCTTCGCCATTAGATCTAGGGCCTCTAGATCCTATGGTTATCGCTCTTATCGTCTGGTTGAATTGCTCGAACGTTAGCCTGTGATGAGAGCGGTTTTCTCTCTCATACGCTAGACACGCGCCAATCAATGTATGGAATCGCTTGGTTCTCTGACAAACTCACTTACCGCCCGAAATGCCTCCGATATTCCACCAGTTTTGGAGCGCGGGACCTGCCTTTGGTTTTAGCGCTTTTCCCATAGTTCCTTGGCTTCCCTTGTGATTGAGTGTTTGGGGCTTTTCCTTCTCGAGGGGTTTTTCCTAGTGATGCGAGCTAATCGCACATCAGAAATGGCCTCTTTTTTCTAATTTGGATTTCCCAATTGCTAGTTTGCGTCACTGAGTAGTCTCCATGGGCCTCGGTCAGTGCGCTTTGACCGAGGTCCTCGTTGTTCCTTGCTGGCTACAAGCTGCCACTGTCTAGAGGTCCTTCTTTGTAGCTCTTTGTTCACAAGTTTTTGAAGTCTGTCATTCATTCTTAAGTTTTAACAGTCATGGAGTTTTTTGAGGATCCAATTTGAATCACGACCTTCCCACTGAAAAAGTTTTTGTACAACCAAAAGTTGGTTTTCAAGCATCGACTAAGTGAGGGTACAATTGTCTCACTTGTCCAATCTCTATCCATTTTGCACTGCTTGGCTTTGAACCCTTGAGCCCAACTCTGAGGTACTCAACATCTCCCCTGTGTGTCATCCTCTCCTTCCTGTATAGAACTGTGTTTTCATGCAATTCATTAAGATATTCAGGTAACAGGTCATCAATAGAAGGCAATTGACTCTGCTCTTCGGGATCCTCAATTAGTGAGGGTTCAAACAATCTCAAGCAATCTACATTCAAGACTGAGTAGATGTGCATGTAAGCTAGTAGATCAAGGCGAAAAGAATTCTCATCAATTTTCTCACGTATTTTGAAGGGTCCATACCTGATAGGTTTTAGCTTTTTACTTTCACCTTGCATCCTGTCCTTGCTGATAAACAGCTAGACTTGGTCACCAACTTGGAAACTATGCTCCATCTGATGCTTGTCATGCCTTACCTTGTATCTGGCCTAGCTCGTTTCCAGCTGTTCCTGTACTGCCTGGTGAATCTCTTGCATTTATTCAATGAACCTAGTTGCCCTGTCCACATCACTGTGTCCCTCAACTGTTGTGTCCTTACCAAAGACAAAATCCAAAAGAGACCTTGGTGTGAAACCAAAACAGGTCTCAAAAGGAGATCTTTGTGTAGAAGAACGTTTTGCTCGGTTGTAAGCATGCTGCACATAACAAAAATGTTCATCCCAAAGGTTAGGATGCTTGCTACAATATCCACTGAGTAAATGGATCAATGTCCTATTGACTACTTCTGTCTGGCCATCGGTTTGTTGATGGAAAGCTGTGCTTTTCTTTAGTTTGGTGTCCATCAGTTCCCACAGAGTTGATCGAAACTTTCCAACAAATCGGGTGTCTCGATCAGATACAATGGAAGTGGGTAATCCAAAATGAACCCATACATGTTGAAAGAAAAGTTTTGCAGTTTGTTCAACTGTAATCTGTTTATTACAAGGTATCAAAATACACATTTTGCTGAACCTATCCACAATAACATACATATAGTTATGACATTTCCTAGATTTAGGCAGCCATCCAACAAAATCCATGTCAACACTTTCCCAAGGATGAGAAAGAACTAGTAATGGAGTGTACAAGCCTAGTTTTTTGTTGTTGGGCTTGCTTTTAGCACACATAGTACACCCTCTTACATATCTAGAATCTGTCTCGTTCATTTTTGGCCAATAACAAAATATTTGCAGCTGTGCAATTGTTTTACTTACCCCAAAGTGACTTGATATTAGAGAAGTGTGCTTCTCGAATTATCTTTACTCTTTCAGTTTGTGGAATGCATAACTTCCCACAATGATATAGAAGTCAGTCCTTTACCTGATAATCCAATTCTTCTACTTGTTTGCCTTGACTTAAAGTTGCATATACATCTTTGAAGTCTACATCTTGAGCATATTTTTCAATGTAGCTCTCATGTAACACAAAATTATGCTTAAGTATAGTAGATGCATTTTACAACGGGTCTAGATAACATATCTGCAACTTTATTGTGTATGACATTTTTATATCTGATGACTAAATGAAACTGTTGTAGAAAACCCATCCATCTATAGTGTCTTGTTTGCTGCAACTTAGTTTGAGAGTGTAGATATTGAAGTGGTTGATGATCAGTATGTATTACTGTTTCTTTGCCCATTAAGTAATGTTTCCACTTTTTCACACTCTGTACTAATGCATACAATTCTTTATCATATGTAGGATAGTTAACTACTACAAAATTAAATGTCTCAGAATGATAACATATGGGTTTACTGTGCTGTGTCAACATTGCTCCCATGGCATAGTCACTGGCATCCGTTTGGATCTCAAACGGTCTTTGAATATTAGGCAGTCCTAGTATTGGTGTAGTACTAATATTTTCTTTCAAGGTGTCGAAGGCTTTCTGCTGTTTACCTCCCCACTAAAATGCCTTGTTCAATCCTGTTAAAGCGTGTAAAGGAGCTGCAATTAAGGAAAAGTTAGAAATGAACTTTCTCCAATATTGTGTTGCTCCTAAGAAGCTCCTAACTTCTGTAGCAGATTTGGGTTTAGGCTAGTTTACAAAGACTTCCACCTTAGAGGGATCTATCTTCAATTCACCACTCCCTACTATATGTCCCAAATAATTCAAAGATGTTTTGCCAAATTCACATTTTGAGAGTTTAATATAAAATTTTTCTCTTTTCAAAACATCTAGTGTCTGCTTAACATGCTTTAATTGTTCTTCCCATGTTTTGCTGAATATCAGAATGTCATCCAGATACACAATAACAAAATCATCAAGAAAAGGTCTAAGTACATCATTCATTAATCTCATGAAAGTAGCAGGAGCATTAGTTAAGCCAAAAGGCATAACCAACCACTCATACAATCCCTATTTTGATTTGAAAGCAGTCTTCCATGCATCTTGTTATGAAAATCTTACCTGATGATATCCACTATGCAAGTCTAACTTGGAAAAATAAATAACTTCTTTCAATTGATCCAAAAGATCATCTATGCGAGGAAGGGGATAACGATTTTTGATTGTTATCTTATTCAGTGCTCGGTAATAAATGCACATTCTCCATGAGCCATCTTTCTTTCTCACCAACATGATTGGTAACCCACATGGTGATGTGCTAGGTCTAATGAACCTCTTCTCGAGCAACTCCTACACCTGCTTCTTGATTTCTGTGTTCTCTAAAGCAGACAACCTATACATTCCAATGTTAGGCAATGGAGCATCTTGCTGCAAATTAATATCATGCACTATTTCCTTTTTGGGTGGCAGACCTTTA
>APFE030479479.1:81987-130834 GCA_000404065.3 Pinus taeda
CGATTCCATCTTTAACGAGTAGATACTTGTTCTCAGCTCCATAGAAGATAGCTTTTCTGTCATACAATTAAGGACTTCCTAAAACAATTCCACATATATCCAAAGGAATTATGTATAACTCAATCTCATCTACAAATGCTGACCCAAAAGAAAACTTGATTTTCATTGTCTAGTCACTTGTAGTTGTGCTTTATCATTTAACCATCCTAATGGGTATGGTTTCTTGTGAGGTGTAATCAGTAATCCCAACTTCTTTACAATTTCTTTAGAAATTAAATTTACTTGTGAGCCACTATCAAATAAAGTATCAATCTTTTGATGTTTGGAAATAACCCAAATATGGAAAAGCTCATGGCTTTTTCTCTCATTTTCTTCATCAGTAGTAGATTGTGAAGAAGTATTAGTAGATGCTTCAGAATTCTTACCTTTCATACCTGTGGCTATAATGGTTGCTTCATCTCCTGAGTCCAACCCCAAATCTTTCTGAATAACTGCAACAATATTCTTATTTTTTCCCTTGAATTTCTTTGGTCTTAGCTCTAGATGCAGAATCCAACAGTGCTCATCATCATGCCCATCCTTCTTACAGTGAGTGCATGAAGCCTTGCTCTTTTGTGTAGTATTGGCTTCCTTGCTTTCCATTTCTATTTTCTTTTCTCCTTATTCTTGCTTGCAGTGGGTTGGGATGATCCCACAACTTCCAGATTTCCATTCTTTCCTCTAGCTTCTAGATGAGTCACTTGAACAGATACCTCATCTATGCTAGTGGGATTAAACATGAAGATAGTGTGCCTCATGTAGTTGTGTAGACCACCAATGTACTTCAAGAGAGTCTCAGGTGAGTCTAATGAGATTCCTAGAATCAATGTTCTCTTTCTAAATTCTTGGGTGTAACCTTGTACACTTTTCCCTTTCAACTGTCGAAGAGTTCTCCAGCTCATCATGGCTTGCTGCATGTAGGCCAGTGGATAGAACTGCTTTTGATTGCAAAAACAAATTCACTCTAGACAAAAATAGTCTTACCATGTCTGTTCATGTCAGCTTGGGTCCTGCCTTCCCACCAAACCAAGGCAATGCCTCCAAGGCGTAGGCTTGCCAATCGAATCTTGCTCTTGCCTGAATCAATACTTTGGACTCTGCAATAAACGCCAATTTGTCTAATCCAATTGTCTAACTTTTCTGCATTCAACTCTCCATCATATATTGGTAAATCAAATTTAACATCTAGTTTAATCAAAGATGTCTTCTTTTTATGTTAAGAGATATTAGGAAGTGTGAGAAAGCTTTCTTCTTTCCCTTTTCCTTTTGAGTGGTCATGGAGGAGAGACTCATCTTCTCCTTAATCTTGTTTGGAGCCTGATGAATCTTCATCCTTGTGTTTTCTAAGGTCCTTATACTTTTCTCTACCATGGACCTTATGGCTAGGAAGGTATCTATGAATTGAGGGTCTAGCCCCATAGAACCTTCCTCTGACATTGTCTTCTGAGGATAGACTCTCCCAATTTTAGGATTAGTTTTGACCAACTCTCCTTATCCTAATTTGAGCTTTGATCTAGTTAGCATTCAACAGCTAAATCCAACACAAGCTTGTCTAACCTTAACAGGCTAGAGCTCTGATACCACTTAATATGAAAATCACTTGTGAGTGATCTCAGTTAATTAATTAATGAAGGTATTACATACTCATGTGTTGGTGTGTGTGTCTATGTTATCTTACGCAAAGGATCGATAAGATTGCAAAATACATAGACACTGGAAAATGGAAAACAATAAGAGAAACACAACAAGCAAATACAAAAACACAAAAATTTAATAAGGATTTCACCCAATCTTCCTGGGCTACGTCTCCAGTCTAGCTTTTAGTGGTGGCCTTCTTTATTTTATCTTTAAGTAGAGTTTTTACAATGAGGAGCTCAATTTGAGTCTCCTGGAACAGATGATGCTTGGCAAGGTGGTTCTTAGATTCCCCAAGCCACTAAAGTGCACAGACTCCCCCTTACCAAGTCTCGACCTCAACTGGTCTTGATGGGATGAGTCCAATTTGGTACTCAGTTCCTGATAGATATCCTCTCAGGGATTGCTTGAAACTAGCAAGCCTGGTTTTGTCTGCTCGATGTTGCCTTAGCTCTACAGGTTAGCTCGATGTCTATGTTCTTTGCTTCTTGCTTCCTCTCTGTTTTGTCTCTTCTGTCTCCTTTTTCCTTCTTCTCACTCGTCTCTGTTCTCAGTCTGTTTGTGGCTTAAATCCAATCTGTCTCATGATTGTTTGCTTCCTCTTCTGTCCCTTCGGTTCACATGCTGCTGTCCGCTTGGAATTCTCTGCCTCTGCATCATCACCACTGTGTAACGTTTCACAGGGAGGTGGCCGCTTGCCCTTTCATGAAATAAGCACCAGCTCTTCCTCAAACGGTTTTTTATCTCGGTTATGCCGTAAAATGATTCATCTGCTTGCTCAATGGTCAATTCGCACTTCAACCTTTATATGTCATAGCTTAATTCTCCCTCCGAATCCAGTTTCCCATTGGGTACAATCTCTGCCGTTAGATCTAGGGCATCTAGATCTTATGGTTATCGCTCTTATCACGCGGTTGACTTGCTCGAATGTTAGCCTACGATGAGAGTGTTTTTCTATCTCATCCACTAGACACGCATCAATCAAACATATGGAATCGCTCAGTTCTTTGAAAAACCCGCTTACCACCCAAAATGCCTCTGATATTTTGCCAGTTTTGGAGTGCAGGACCTGCCTTAGGTTCTAGAGCTTTTCCCATGGTTTCTTGGCTTCCCTTGTGACCGAGTGCTCAGGGATTTTCCTTCTCGAGGGGTTTTTCCCAGTGATGCACGCTAATCATGCATTAGAAATGGCCTCCGTTTTCTGATATGGATTTCCCAATTACTATTTTGTGCCACTGCGTGGTCTCTATGGGCCTCGGTCAACACGCTTTGACTGAGGTCCTCATCATTCATTTCTGGCTACAAACTGCCACTATCCAAAGGTCCTTCCTGATAGCTCTTTGTTCACAAGTTTTTGAAGTTTTTCATTCATTCTTAAGTTTTAATAGTCATGGAGTTATTTGAGTATCCAATTCGGATCACCTGGTCCAATTGATCTAGAAGCATTATATTGGTTCTTTATCTTTTCTTCATCCTTGCAAGAGTTTGAGGCATATGGCCACGTATATCTTAGCGTCACACAATGTTGCATGCATATAAATCTTGGATCATAGTGGGGGTAGCCCATCTCGCCAAACTTGAGGCATTCTAGTTCTACAATTTCTACCTCTACTACCTTCAACCTCTTAAGACTGTATGACCCTATATATAATACGCTGCAAAAAATTCTTTGATTTATGCAATGAACCCGACAATCCTCTGCACAACTGATATTCGACCTCCTACATAACCACTTTACCTGTCACAAACAATGGCATGAGATGTGGACTTTTATAGGCTCCAAACACTCTTATGAATCTTAATTGAGATGATTCAAACTAGTCTACGACAACTGCTATGGATTCCATAACCTTATTTATAATGGAGGGCGCCTCTATGCTAAATATCATTTGATATAACATTGAGATGAATTTCTCTGTTGTCCTTGCATACGCCCTTCTGCAGCTAGTTTCTCACAATATTTTATAATATATGTAAGCATGTGGTTTTTCTTTAGTCCACTACAACTCCACCTAGGAATTCATTCTTATCACATATTTTGTCTAGTAAGTAAGATGACATGTAAAACTCTAGTTTTCATGCCTTATGCCATGTTCTTTGCCTAAGTAGCATTTTTTTTTTCAATTGCTTGGTTACAAGCTCAGACCAATTGAAAATGGTTCCCTTGATGGCACATGGGTGTACCATATCAACCCTTTCTTCTTCAAATAATTCTGCGTTCTTAAATCCATAGAGCCTGCAACACATCACCATGAGATATTGGTATACTTTATTTAATGACTTGGTCCTATAAATACCATTAGGTTTCTGGAAAAGTTCTCCCAGCTCTTGCAAACAAGTAATAAGAATGTTCTTTGTGGATTCCCCAAAGATAGCATAGAATTGTGATTTGAGATATATTCAGGCTTTGGAAGCTTATAGTAACTATGAATATCTTGAGCTTGATACATGGCGTTCACTTATCCCTTTTCACTTTTGACAGTCATGTTCTGAGGATCAATATGTTGCAAGATCCATCTAATTGTTTTTGCATAACGGAGTATTGGATAATGAAAATAAACTCTATGGAATTTGGACCTCTTGATGTTGATGTATACATACCTCTCTTATATATCCTCAGAGGTTTCCTTCTTGGTAGAGTCCTTTAACAACTTTTTCCACGTTAAAGTAACAAATTTGTCTATAAAGTCTGATGTATCTATCAAGATTGGAACTTGAGGTTTTGGACTATCCATAATTCCTTCAATACTACTTTAAATAGCCTCTCTTTCCAATCCTCTCCTTCTAACTGGAGGCATGGTGTCTGTAGAGGATGATAGTTTTATATTTCATTGATTTGCAGTACCTGGACATTGAAAGTTATTTATGGAAATACACACATATCAGTTCCCAAAATACCTACTATAACTAGATAAAATTGTGTAAAATATTTATTGTGGAGAGACAATGTGCTAGAGTGGGCACAAGCACAAATATTATAGATAAGGTTGGTTGATTTGATCACTAAAAGCACATAACATTTTAGATCTAGGAGAGATATTGTGTGTTGGGCGCATGGTGCATTTGTTGGGGACAATGCTTAACATGTCTGTTGGTCATGAGTGCGTAATGCACTATCAATGGTGAGACCCTATGGAACGGGTGCATGGTGCATCGTTAAGAGGTAAGGGTTGATTGGACTGGGTGTTGGGAACACACAATGTGCCAAAGGAGCAAGGAGAAAAGTATGGGGTGCAAGTGCATGGAATAAAGATAGAGGGTTTTGTTAGGTTCCTATACCAATAGGTGTCATATATCATGATTGAATTAGTTGTCTTTGAGATATGTGCATACCTTTGCTTCTGCAAATGTTTTCCATATTTGTAAAAAATCAAAAAATTAAAAAATTTAAAGAGGGTATACCTTAGAAAAAAATAAAAGGGTAAAAATAATAAAGACAAGGCCAAAAAATGAAAGAAAATGAACCCCAACAAAAATAAAAGACCATGAAAGTGTGCAAGCCTAAATGGCACTACTATTTACTTTATGTCTAGTAAAGAATTGTGTGCAGCTTGTCACCTATGCCACAATCCATGGTAGCCAAATAGTTTAAACTTGGTTATTCCATGTTTTCAATTTCATGTTTATAGATATAGAGAATAAAATTTGACCAAACTGTATAATCTTGGTAGATAAGAAGTTAGGTAGAGTGAATAAAAGTAGCTCAACAGTTTAATCTGAGCCCTTGGATGTAATGTGTAGACTTAGATAGATATCTACATGTAAAAGAAAAGAAAGTGTCATAAGGGTTTGCCAGTTTAAGTGCACCTTAATAAAGAAGTAAAAATGCTAAGATAAAGTAGGTAGGGTAAGTAGATGATGGTTGTAGAATAAATGTGTGGTGAATGGTTAAGTTTAATGCTTAAATATTTTGCTTTCATCACTTGGAAAAAGCACAACTCGCATTGGAGACAACACAACAAAGAAACAAAGTCAAATTAATTAATTTCCCTATCCATTTTCCCCTTAAGTTTCACTAATTTCTCCTAAGTACTAAAGATAGAGGGGCTCAAAGCACTTCTTCGACTTTTGGGGGGATCAGACCCTCGACCCAATAATTTGGAATACCTAAAGTACTTAAATCCCCTTCCCCAATAATTACCCATTCATAAAGTCACTCACACCCTTTATAAAGCTTTTCCTAAGTAAAATACTATTTTACTTAGAGAAATTAAAACATTCTCCATATAAACCCTCATATTCGTTCAGCCTAAGTTATAAATGTTATATGATGAAATATACTTTCGAAAATGTTCTATCTTAGCGCATGTTGAATTTCCACAAGTCATATTAACTTTTAACTTGTATTATTTAACTCCCGAAAATAAAACACCCATTACTCATATTATTATTAAAAACCCAATAAATTATATATCCCGCCCTTGGTTGCAAAATAACCATAATAACACCAATAATTGGGATTAATTAGCTAATCTATAGTTAATTAAGAACCTGACCTCCCCGCCATGCTAATGAGAATTAATTAAGTCATCAAGACTAATTAATAACTTAGCGACCAATCAAATCGCCCCCGATATGATTAAGTCTTTTAATTAATATCGGCCCCGTCCCTGTTATACATCAGTCAAGTCATTGCCTCGACTATCGTCTGATCAGACCCTTTAGATCTAATGGCCCTCGCTCATACCACATGGGCCATTTGGTTGACCTTTAGCGTGCGATGTGAGCGGTTTTGTGAATAGTTCCGATGCTATGTGTCGAGCAACGTATGGAATCGCGTAGCTACCCCCAAATACCACTTACCCTCCATAAGTGGTGCAATGAAACTTGCTTACCGCCTCCCGCTAACAACAAAATGTCAAGTCACCCTTACTGACGTAACCCATCCGTGTCATGAAACTTGCCAAAAACTTTGACTTTGCATAAAAACAAAGTTAATCCATTTTTCTCCTTATTCTGAAAAACTCATGCATGCAACCAATACATAGAAAATGACCAACTCGTACCCAAAACCATCAACCTGACCACCCTGAAAGTTGCTGCCCAACGTCACTCTAGTCCACGATATGCCTCCAAGTCAATTAGTACACCATTACTAGTAACTCCATAACAGGTAATCAAAAGACCGCAACCTTGGATAAACATTCTTAATACTAGTCATAAGACTTGTTTACTCCGAGATTGTTATCAAATCTATTCAAATAGAGATGGAAGGTAAAATGACACAATAAAGAACAATCAATTTGTATCAGGGTTAAAGAGTATCAGATTGAAGACCAAGTCAAGTAAATCAGCTAGGATGAAGATAAAGAGCAAAGAAGACAATTACAAAGCAGAGCATATAAATTCATGTCAAAGTGAAGATAGATGAAAAACAGAGCGGTAAAAGTAAAAAGTAAACAGTAAAAAGTAAAAGTAAACATGACGACATTAAGGGTTAAACAAAGATGAAAACACTTTCACCAGCTACATTGAATTTTATCCAAAGTAAAAGTGAAAAACAATTAAAATAAATTCAAGGTTAAAAGATGAAATCAAAGCAAAAATGGTACATTCTTCAGAAATTTCCCATTTAAGTCATAGTTTGTAGAAACTATTGTGGCCAATCCAAGAAGTATTTTGTGAAACTGGAGGAGGTTTTTGTTCCTAACATACCAATATACAAAAACCTATGTCACTTTTTACATAGGTATTATCAAAAGGGAGATAAGTGCATGTCTTCATAACCTATTTTTCAGTTTGTGCAAAGTCCTGTTTTTGACATCTTTTTGCAGAGCACATTGTGAACAACTGGAGCTGAATTATGGGAAACTGAGACATTTATTTCAAAAGCATTCCCATATACAAAAATCTCTTTCACTTTTTACATATATATCATGGATTGAGATATACAAGTGTATCATTGGACCCTAAGTTTGCACAATTTATGGGGCAGAATGCACAAAGGAAGGATGTAGTTAGTGACAAGGATGCTTCATCATCAATTAAGGGTTGCTACCAAATTCGAATTTCTCTTATTCATCACCATAAATCCATAAACATAGTTCCAAATAGATTCATTAGTTTTGAATGTCCTTTATTTAAGTTCTATTATTGTAAAACTATTTGAGATATTTGTAAACCAATCTTGATATTTTTTAAAGATATTTCAGTTTAAAATTAGTATAAAAACTTCTTCATTTGAAGTATTTTGGGTGGATTCTTAGACATTTCTATAGACACCTTATTTTGGAATAGAAGTGCTATTGAACAAATATTGTATGGCTAGCTGGACAAAGCAATATAGCAAAGGACTTTATAGTATACTTGTGTCAAACGAGAAACAAATAAGTATTCTATATCTTATATTTTACAGTTTTCTTGTTTAAATATTCATATGTGGTCCATATTTGAATGATAAATGAAAAAGTGTATTTCAGAAAGAGCTTTACTACATTCTATCTTTAAATCGTTTATATTCTTAATGTTTTCTTCTAAGCTATCATAGGTAGGGAATTCGTAGTTGCTCCCTGCTTTTTCGTTTATCACTTTGACCATTTAACAAAGAATTCTTAATTTCTTTTTGTTAATGATCACCCACTGTCCCTCATCTTGAACTTTGTTGAAGGATTTTTAATTGCCCTTCCTCATTTTCAAGACCATTTCACCCTTTAAGCTATCATTTGCATCTTGTTTAGCTATCTTGCCTGGTGAAGCCCTCCTTTGTTGAATCAACCTGATCCAGTTAAGCCATCTTCAGTTGACTCCACAGCCCAACGGCTTGAAATACTTTGTTCTATCCATCTACTCCTCAATTCCACCACCAAAGAAAATTAAAACCCCCAAGCTTTCATAACTAGCCTAATATCTCATAAACAAAGCTAAATCAGAAAGAGAGAGCCCTCTCTGAGTACAGATTGGCTAGATTTTGTACTTAAAAGTTGGTTTGTGGTTACCTCAGAAATTTCTTTCATTAACCTTGAGAAAATTCTGAGTGATAACATAGTGGCGACTCCATTGGGGAAGAAAAAATCCAGAGTTAAAATAAACCTCTGAGAAAGCACTAAATTAAATATTTCATGTATCTTAAAGGAATGATTTGAAGTTATTTACTATTTTTCTTGAGAATTGTTTTACAGGTTTAGATCTGATCTATGATGGTGGAAAATGATTAGACACACAAAGGTTAAAATCATCCACCTGGCAACTCCACATCAATTTCACAACTAAGACTCCACTAGAGGAATGAACCTAAAAGAACAATATGAAAAGATCAGGATTTTAACTTGGATTGTTATCCGAGACATTATGTTCTTTCTAAATTGATAGAGTTCTCCAATGTATATTGTATTTTAGAGAAGATTTTAGATTAAATTTTTAATTATTTTTCTTTGAAAATTGTAAATATATATTATCCTTTTGAATCTTATGATAATCACTTTCCAATCAAGAACCCTCAAATACTCAAGACTCCACTACTAAAAGAATCCAGAGTTGTTGAGAACCTAGGGTGACCCAAATTTAGCATTGAGTGCTTTCAAGATGAATTCAATAAATCAACACATGTATGCTCCTTGGGATAGGTCAAAGATTCCAAATCCTTTGCCCAACTTTAATTGGTCAAAAAATATTTCATTGTTTAAAGGTGAAATAGGAGATGATGCTGCTTTACATTTATTAAAATTTCATATGCACATTCGAAAGTTTAAAGGCAAATTCCATTAAGATTGTCTTAGGAAAATATTTATGGCAACTTTAGAAGAAAAAGCTAGATCTTGGTATGAAAATTTACCAGCCTCTAGCATATGTTCTTTAAAGCATTTTCATGCTGCATTTCATGAAAAATAAAAGGAAAGTTATTCATCTCTATTGCTAATTGAAGACTGTTGTGACAATTTGAAAGTTTTATTCAATATCTTGAAAATTACTATGATGATGATGATCATTTCATGGATCATGAAATATTAGAGGTTTTAGAAGAAAAGCCTTTTCAAAATGTGGAAGCCTTGCTTGAATTATTTTCCCCTCAGAAAGAAAAATATGATGTATGTTGTTCAGAGGCCCATGAAGTTTCCCCAGAGGAAACAATTCTTGTAGAACAACAAACTGATTAGAATAAAGAAGAAATTCAGTTCCCTAAACTTGCTCAAATAGAAAATAGCAATGAAAACCAACAACAGTCCGAAGATCTGGAGGTAGAGGCAATAGAGCTTAAAAGTATTGAACCACAAGGTCATATTCAACAAGTAGTGGTTTCTTTAGAAACTAAAGACCAGTCAAATTCATTTGATGAAAACCATGTCACAAATTTTCTTTCCTTGCATGTAAATGAAATAAGACAACATACTTTGATAGATCATGATCTTTCATCTAAAATTAATGAGAGTTTGTAACTCCCTTGCAAGCTTCTATATGACAAAGATAATGATAAAGATTTTCCTATTGTATGTGATAAGGTTGTTATATTTGATGAAGATCAAGAGTATTTAGAGCACTTAGTTATAGTGGATAATAAGGATGAGAAACAATTGGCCAATCACTTAAATCAAGTAGCAGTTTGGAACGAGGTTTGTTTTCTTGGTACAAAACATCCAGAAGATCTTATATGGTAGGATTACCATTATTCTTTGGTCAATATATTGCAGCCATCAATACAAGAAGAGATTAAGAGTTATGAACAAATTCCTGCTAATTCCAACTACCATAGATCAGAAGATATATTTATAAAACAATATGTGGAGGAAAAATCTCCTGGTCTAATGTGTGCATTTGATGACATTACTTCTTTTGATGATTTGCCCAAATATGATCAATATGATGATAATTGTGTTCTTCAAATCCAAACTAACTTTACAGAGAAATCAGAGGCTAGTTTGGGGAATAAGGAAATCCAGTTTCACCAACTTGAGAATAGTGGTTAGCTTGTTCATTTCAGCTATGAAAGTGAGGAAGAAAACATAGAAAATTTGGAAATAAGTGAAGCTTCTTTGCCTCTTTATTTTGAATCATTTTAGTCTTAAAGGGAATGTGGTATAAAATCTCTAAAGAAAAGGGTGAGCAGCTTGTAGAAACTTATGAAGTTCCATTCAAACCTATATGTAATAAGTTGCATCAATCCTTCCATGTTTTTCATGATTCCATAACTGATGAGTTTGATAATGAATGCAATCATAATTTTTCTCTATTAACAGACTATGAGAGTTAAAATCAAGATGATAATGGTTTCACTAGCCAAAGATTTCAATTAATAGAAGTATCATCATAATGCTCATCTGAAAGTTTGCAGGGTGATAAAGATAAAAGTGACATTTCAATTTCATGGCATGCAGGCCATACACAACAAATGTGTAGTTGATTGAATCAGTTCAATAAAAGTGTATGTATTTTACAAGATCCTTTTGTACAATTTCTAGATTCAACAAAGGAGATTGGGAATTTCCTTATCTTCTCAAAGGTTAACAAAGCTATATTTGATTGCAAGATCTCAATTTTAAACACCAACAAGCACAAGCAACAAAGGTCACCAATATATATAATGCTTGGATGGTTGCATTGGTTGTTTCATTTTACCTAACCAACAGTCAAAGCTAATTAGAGTAAGTAGGTAGGATTTCAATTTAAATAAATTCAGTTTTCAGCAGCAAGGTTATTAGATCATATTTCAGTTTGCAGAAAGGGTGTATTTTTAGTTCAAAAGTTTTAGTCACAAAGATTATGCAATAGAGCATATACATGTGTGGGATTGGCCCAATGGATCAGGCTACTAGTTGATGGTTTTATTGACATTTCACAAGGAAATGCCATCCCCAAGTGGAGCCACTATTAGGTTCCTATACCAATAGGTGTCATATATCATGATTGACTTAGTTGTCTCTGAAATATGTGCATACCTTTGCTTCTGCAAATGTTTTCCATATTTGTAAAAAATAAAAAAAATTAAAAAATGTAAAGAGGGTATACCCTAGAAAAAGAATAAAAGGGTAAAAAGAATAAAGAAAAGGTCAAAAAATGAAAGAAAATGAATCCCAACAAAAAAAAAAATACCATGAAAGTGTGCAAGCCTAAATGCCACTACTATTTACTTTATGTATAATAAAGAATTGTGTGCAGCTTGTCACCTATGCCACAATCCATGGTAGCCAAATAGTTTAAACTTGGTTATTCCATGTTTTCAATTTCATGTTTATAGAGATAGAGAATAAAATCTGACCAAGCTGTATAATCTTGGCAGATAAGTAGATAGGTAGAGTGAATAAAAGGAACTCAACAGTTTAATCTGAGCCCTTGGATGTAATAAGTGTAGACTTGGATAGATATCTAAATGTAAAAGAAAAGAAAGTGTGATAAGGGTTTTCCAGTTTAAGTGCACCCTGATAAAGAAGTAAAAATGCTAGGATAATGTAGGTAGGGTAAGTAGATGATGGTTGCAGAATAAATGTGTGGTGAATGGTTAAGTTTAATGCTTAAATCTTTTGCTTTCATCACTTGGACAAAGCACAACTCACATTGGAGACAACACATCAGAGAAACAAAGTCAAATTAATAATTTCCTTATCCATTTTCCCATTAAGTTTCACTAATTTCCCCTAAGTACTAAAGACACTTACAAAGTTAGAGGGGCTCAGAACATTTCTCTGACTTTTGGAGGGACCGGACCCTCGGCCCAATAATTTGGAATACCTAAAGCACTTAAATCCCCTTCCCCAACAATTACCCCTTCATAAAGTCACTCACTCCCTTTATAAAGGTTTTCCTAGGTAAAATACTATTTTACTTAGGGAAATTAAAACATTCTCCATATAAACCCTATTCGTTTAGCCTAAGTTATAAATGTTATATGATGAAATATACTTTCGGAAACATTTTATCTTAGCGCATGTTGAAAATAAAACACCCATTACCCGTATTATTATTAAAACCCAATAAATTATATACCCCGCCTTTAGTTGCAAAATAACCATAATAACACCGATAATTGGGATTAAATAGCTAATCTGTAGTTAATTAAGAACCCAACCTCCCCGCCATGCTAATGAGAATTGATTAATTCATCAGGACTAATTAATAACTCAGTGACCAATCAAATTGCCCCTGATATGATTAAGTATTTTAATTAATATAGGGCCCACCCTTGTTATACATCAGTCATGTCATAGCCTCGACTACCGTTCGATCAGACCCTTTAGATCCAACGACCCTCGCTCATATCTTGTGGGTCTTTCGGTCAAACTTTAGCGTGCGATGTGAGCAGTTTTGTGAACAATGTCGATGCTACGTGTTGAGCAACATATGGAATCGTGCGACTCCCCCCAAATACCACTTACCCTTCATAAGTAGTGCAATGAAACTCGCTTACCGCCTCCCGCTAATGACAAAATGTCAAGTCACCCCCGCTGACGTAACCTGTCCGTGTCACAAAACCCGCCAAAAATAACTTTGCATAAAAACAAAGTTAATCCATTTTTCGTCCTTATTCTGAAAAACTCATGCATGCAACTAGTACGTAGAAAATGACCAATTCGTACCCAAAACCATCAACCCAACCACCCTGAAAGTTGCTGCCCGACGCCGCTCCAGTCTACGGTATGCTTCCAAGTCAACCAGTACACCATTACCAGCCTCTCCATAACAGGTAATCAAAAGACTGCAACCTTGGATAAACATTCTTAATACTAGTCATAAGACCTGTTTACTTCGAGATTGTTATCAAATCTATTCAAATAGAGATGGAAGATAAAACGACACAGTAAAGAATAGTCAAAGTGTATCAGGGTTAAAGAGTATCAGATTGAATACCAAGTCAAGTAAATCAGCTAGTATAAAGATAAACAACAAAGAAGACAGTTACAAAGCAGAGCATATAAATTCATGTCAAAGTGAAGTCATATGAAAAACAGAGCGGTAAAAGTAAAAAGTAAACAGTAAAAAGTAAAAGTAAACATGAAAACATTAAGGGTTAAACAAATATGAAAACACTTTCACTAGCTATAATGAAACTTATCCAAAGTAAAAGTGAAAAATAGTTAAAATAAATTCAAGGTTAAAAGATGAAATCAGAGCAGAAATGGTACATTCTTCAGAAATTTCCTGTTTAAGTCATAGTTGTAGAAATTATTGTGGCCAATCCAAGAGGTATTTTGTGAAATTGGAGGAGGTTTTTGTTCCTAACAGGCCAATCTACAAAAAATTATCTCACTTTTTACACAGGTATTACCAAAAGGGAGATAAGTGCATGTCTTCACAGCCTATTTTTCAGTTTGTGCAAAGTCCCGTTCTTGACATCTTTTTGCAGAGCATATTGTGAACAACTGGAGCTGAATTTTGGGAAACTGAGAGAGGTTTATCTCAAAATCATCCCTATATATAAAAGAGTCTTTCACTTGTTACATATCTATCACGGATTGAGATATACAAGCTTATCATTGGACCCTAAGTTTGTAGAATTTCTGGGGCAAAATGCACAAAGGAAGGATGCAGTTGGTGACTGGGATCCTTCATCATCAATTAAGAGTTGCTACCAAATTCAACTTTCTCTTCTTCATCACCATAAATCCATAAACATAGTGCCAAATAGATTCATTAGTTTTTAATGTCCTTTATTTAAGTTCTATTATTGTAAAACCGTTTGAGATATTTGTAAACCAATCTTGATATTTTTTCAAGATATTTCATTTTACAATTAGTATAAATACTTCTTCATTTGAAGTATTTTGGGTGAATTCTTAGACATTTCTGTAGACACCTTATTTTGGAATAGAAGTGCTGTTGAAAAACTATTGTATGGCTGGCTGGACAAAGTAATATAGCAAAGGACTTTTACAAGATACGTGTGTCAAACGAGAAATAAATAAGTATTCTATATCTTATGTTTTACAGTTTTCTTGTTTAAATATTCATATGTGGTCCATATCTGAATGATAAACGAAAAAATATATTTTAGAAAGAGCTTTACTGCATTCTGTCTTTAAAATTTTTTATATTCTTAATGTTTTCTTTTAAGCTATCATAGGTAGGGAATTCGCAATTTCTCCCTGCTTTTTAGTTTATCACTGTGACCATTTAACAAAGAATTCTTAATTGCTTTTCGTTAATGATCACCTAGTATCCCTCATCTTGAACTTTGTTGAAGGATTCTTAATTGCCATTCCTCCTTTTCAAGACCATTTCACCCTTTAAGCTATCATTTGTATCTTGTTTAGCTATCTTGCCTTGTCAAGCGCTCCTTTGTTGAATCAACCTGATCCAATTAAGCCATCTTCAATTGACTCCACAATCCAATGTCTTGAAATAATTTGTTCTATCCATCTGCTCCTCAATTCCACCACCAAATAAAATCAAAACCCCCAAGCCTTCATAACTAGCCTAATATCTCATAAACAAAGCTAAATCATAAAGAGAGAGCCCTCTCTGAGTAAAGATTGACTAGATTATGTACTTAAAAGTTGGTTTGTGGTTACCTCGGAAATTTATTTCTTTAACCTTGAGAAAATTCTGAGTGATAACATAGTGGCGACTCCACTGGGGAAGAAAATATCCTCAGTTAAAATCAAGCTTTGATAAAGCACTAAATTAAATATTTTATGTATCTTAAAGGAATGATTTGAAGTTATTTACTATTTTTCTTGAGAATTCTTTTACAGGTTTAGATTTGATCTATGATGGTGGACAGTGATCAGATAGACAAAGGTTAAAATCATCCACCTGGAAACTCCACATCAATTTCACAACTAAGACTCCACTGGACAAATGAACCTAAAAGAACAATATGAAAAGATCAGGCTTTTAACTTGGATTGTTATTCGAGACATTATGTTCTTTCTAAATTGATAGAGTTCTCCAATGTATATTGTATTTTAGAGAAGATTTTAGATTAATTTTTTAATTATGTTCCTTTGAAAATTGTAAATATATATTATCCTTTTGAATTTTATGATAATCACTTTCCAATCAAGAATCCTCAAATACTCATGACTCCACTACTAAAAGAATCCAGAGTTGTTGAGAACCTACGGTGACCCAATTTTAGCATTGAGTGTTTTCAAGATGAATTCAATAAATCAACGCAGGTATGCTCCTTTGGACAGGTCAAAGATTCCAGGTTTTCCAAATCCTTTGCTCAACTTTAATTGGTCAAAAAATCTTCCATTGTTTAAAGATGAAATAGGAGATGATGCTGCTTTACATTTATTAAAATTTCATATGCACATTCGAAAGTTTAAAGGCAAATTCCATGAAGATTGTCTTAGGAAAATATTTATGGCAACTTTAGAGGAAAAAGCTAGATCTTGGTATGAAAATTTACCAACCTCTAGCATATGTTCTTTAAAGCATTTTCATGCTACATTTCATGACAAATGAAAGGAAAGTTATTCATCTCTATTGCTAATTGAAGACTGTTGTGACAATTTTAAAAGTTTTATTCAATATCTTGAAAATTACTATGATGATGATGATCAGTTCATGGATCATGAAATATTAGAGGTTTTAGAAGAAAAACCTTTTCAAAAAGTGGAAGCCTTGCTTGAATTATCCCCCCTAGAAAGAAAAAGATGATGTATGTTGTTCAGAGGCCCATGAAGTTTCCCCACAGGAAACAATTCTTGTAGCACAAAAAACTGATCAGAATAAAGAAGAAATTCAGTTCCCTGAACTTGCTCAAATGGAAAACAACAACGAAAACCAACAACAGTCCGGATATCTGGAGGTAGAGGCAATAGAGCTTAAAAGTATTGAACTAGAAGATCATCTTCAACAAGTAGTAGTTTCTTTAGAAGCTAAAGAGGAGTCAAATTCATTTGATGAAGACCATGTCACAATTTTTTTTTTCTTGCATGTAAATGAAATAAGACAACATACTTTGATAGATAATGATCTTTCATCTAAAATTAATGAGAGTTTGTAACTCCCTTGCAAGCTTTTATATGACAAAGATAATGATAAAGATTTTCCTATTGTATGTGATAAGGTTGTTATATTTGATGAATATCAAGAGTATTCAGAGAACTTGGTTATAGTGGATAATAAGGAGGAGAAACCATTGGCCAATCACTTAAATCAAGCAGCAGTTTGGAATGAGGTTTGTTTTCCTGGTACAAATCATCCAGAAGATCTTATATGATAGGATTACCATTATCCTTTCGTCAATATATTGCAGCCATCAGTACAAGAAGAGATTAAGAATCATGAACAAATTCCTGCTAATTCCAACTACCATAGATCAGAAGATAGATTTAAAAAGCAATATGTGGAGGAAAAATCTCCTGGTCTAATGTGTGTGTTTGATGACATTACTTCTTTTGATGATTTTCCCAAATATGATTAGTATGATGATAATTATGTTCTTCAAATCCAAACTAACTTTACAAAGAAATTAGAGGCTAGTTTGGGGAATAAGGAAATCCAGTTTCACCAACTTGAGAATAGTGATTAGCTTGTTCATCTCAGCTATGAAAGTGAGGAAGAAAACGTAGAAAATTTGGAAATACGTGAATCTTATTTGCCTCTTTATTTTGAATCATTTTAGTTTTTAAAGGGAATGTGGTATAAAATCTCTAAAGAAAAGAGTGAGCAACTTGTAGAAACTTATGAAGTTCCATTCAAACCTATATGTAATAAGTTGTATCAATCCTTCCAGATTTTTCATGATCCCATAACTGATGAGTTTGATAATGAATGCAATCATAATTTTTCTCCATTAACAGACTATGAGAGTCAAAATCAAGATGATAATGGTTTCACTAGCTAGAGATTTCAATCAATAGAAGTATCATCACAATGCTCGTTTGAAAGTTTGCAGGGTGATAAAGATAAAAGTGACATTTCAGTTTCATGGCATGCAGGCCATACACAACAGATGTGCAGTTGTTTTACTTAGTTCAAGAAAAGTGTATATATTTTACAAGATCCTTTTGTACAATTTCTAGATTCAACAAAGGAGATCGGGAATTTACTTATCTTCTCAAAGGTTAACAAAGGTATATTTGATTGCAAGATCTCAATTTTAAACACCAATAAGCACAAGCAACAAAGGTCACCAAGATATATAATGCTTGGATGGTTGCATTGGTTGTTTCATTTTACCTAACCAACAACCAGCAAGATGATTAGGATAAGTAGGTAGGATTTCAGTTTAAATAAATTCAGTTTTTAGCAGCAAGGTTATGTTAGATCAGATTTCAGTTTGCATAAAGGGTGTATTTTCAGCTCAAAAGTTTAGTCACAAAGATTATGCAACAGAGCATATACATGTGTGGGATTGGCACAATGGATCAAGCTACTAGTCGATGGCGTTCTTGACATTTCACAAGGAAATGCCATCCCCAAGTGGAGCCACTATTAGGTTCCTATACCCATAGGTGTCATATATCATGCTTGACTTAGTTGTCTCTAAAATATGTGCATAGCTTTGCTTCTGCAAATGTTTTCCATAGCTGTAAAAAAATCAAAAAATCAAAAAATGTAAAGAGGGTATACCCTAGAAAAAGAATAAAAGGGTAAAAAGAATAAAGAAAAGGTCAAAAAATGAAAGAAAATGAATCCCAACAAAAAGAAACGACCATGAAAGTGTGCAAGCCTAAATGCCACTACTATTTACTTTATGTATAATAAAGAATTGTGTGCAGCTTGTCACCTATGCCACAATCCATGGTAGCCAAATAGTTTAAACTTGGTTATTCCATGTTTTCAATTTCATGTTTATAGAGATAGAAAATAAAATCTAACCAAACTGTATAATATTGGCAGATAAGTAGATAGGTAGAGTGAATAAAAGGAGCTCAATAGTTTAGTCTGAGCCCTTGGATGTAATAAGTGTAGATTTAGATAGATGTCTACATTTAAAAGTAAAGAAAGTGTGATAAGGGTTTGCTAGTTTAAGTGCACCCTGATAAAGAAGTAAAAATGCTAGGATAAAGTAGGTAGGGTAAGTAGATGATGGTTGCAGAATAAATGTGTGGTGAATGGTTAATTTTAATGCTTAAATCTTTTGCTTTATTCACTTGGCCAAAGCACAACTCACATTGGAGATAGCACATCAAAGAAACAATGTCAAATTAATTAATTTCCCTATCCATTTTTCCCTTAAGTTTCAATAATTTCCCCTAAGTACTAAAGACACTTACAAAGTTAGAGGGGCTCAGAGCATTTCTCTAACTTTTGGAGGGACCGGACACTCGACCCAATAATTTGGAATACCTAAAGTACTTAAATCCCCTTCCCCAACAATTACCCCTTCATAAAGTCACTCACTCCCTTTATAAAGCTTTCCGAAATTAAAACATTCTACATATAAAGCCTCATATTTGTTCAGCCTAAGTTATAAATGTTATATGATGAAATATACTTTTGGAAACATTTTATCTTAGCACATGTTGAAATAAAACACCCATTACTCGTATTATTATTAAAACCCAGTAAATTATATTTCCCGCCCTTGGTTGCAAAATAACCATAATAACACCGATAATTGGGATTAATTAGCTAATCTGTAGTTAATTAAGAACCCGACCTCCCCACCATGCTAATGAGAATTAATTAAGTCATCAGGACTAATTAATAACTCAGCAACCAATCAAATCGCCCCCGATATGATTAAGTCTTTTAATTAATATCGGGCTCGCCCTTGTTATACTTCAGTCATGTCATTGCCCCGACTACCATCCGATCGGACCCTTTAGATCCGATGGCCCTTTCTCATATCTTGTGGGCCTTTTAGTAAACCTCTAGCGCGTGATGTTAGTGGTTTTGTGAATAGTGCCGATGCTACATGTCGAGCAACATATGGAATCACGCGGCTCCCCAAATACCACTTACCCTCCATAAGCAGTGCAATGAAACTTGCTTACCGCCTCCCGCTAATGACAAAATGTCAAGTCACTCCCGTTGACGTAACCCGTCCATGTCACGAATCTCGCCAAAAACTTTGACTTTTCATAAAAATAAAGTTAATCCATTTTTCGTCCTTATTTTGAAAAACTCATGCATGCAACCAGTACGTAGAAAATGACCAACTCGTACCCAAAACCATCAACCCAGCCACCCTGAAAGTTGCTGCCCAACGCCACTCCAGTCCACAGTATGTTTCCAAGTCAACCAATACACCATTACTGATCGCTCCATAACAGGTAATCAAAAGACCGCATCCTGTTTACTTCGAGATTGTTATCAAATCTATTCAGATAGAGATGGAAGTAAAATGACACAGTAAAGAATAGTCAAAGCGTATCAGGGTTAAAGAGTATCAGATTGAAGACCATGTCAAGTAAATAAGCTAGGATGAAGATAAACAACAAAGAAGACAGTTACAAAGCAAAGCATATAGATTCATGTCAAAGTGAAGATAGATGAAAATTAGAGCAGTAAAAGTAAAAAGTAAACAGTAAAAAGTAGAAGTAAACATGAAGACATTAAGGGTTAAACAAAGATAAAAACACTTTCACCAGCTACAATGAATTTTATCCAAAGTAAAAGTGAAAAATAGTTAAAATAAATTCAAGGTTAAAAGATGAAATCAGAGCAGAAATGGTACATTCTTCAGAAATTTCCTGTTTAAGTCATAGTTGTAGAAATTATTGTGGCCAATCCAAGAAGTATTTTGTGAAATTGGAGGAGGTTTTTGTTCCTAACAGGCCAATCTACAAAAAATTATTTCACCTTTTACACAGGTATTACCAAAAGGGAGATAAGTGCATGTCTTCACAGCCTATTTTTCAGTTTGTGCAAAGTCCCGTTTTTGACATCTTTTTGCAGAGCATATTGTGAACAACTGGAGCTGAATTTTGGGAAACTGAGAGAGTTTTATGTCAAAAACATTCCTATCTACAAAAACCTCTTTCATTTTTACATGTCTATCACTGATGGAGATATAAAATCGTATCATTGGAACCTAATTTTGCAGAATATCTGGGGCAAAATGCACAAACGAAGGATGCAGTTAGTGACTAGGATGCTTCATCATCAATTAAGAGTTGCAACCAAATTTGAATTTCTCTTATTCATCACCATAAATCCATAAGCATAGTGCCAAATAGATTCATTAGTTTTGAATGTCCTTTATTTAAGTTCTATTATTGTAAAACCGTTTGAGATATTTGTTAACCAATCTTGATATTTTTTCAAGATATTTCAGTTTACAATTAGTATAAATATTTCTTCATTTGAAGTATTTTGGGTTGATTTTTAGACATTTCTATAGACACCTTATTTTGGAATAGAAGTGCTATTGAACAACTATTGTATGGCTGGCTAGATAAAGTAATAAAGCAAAGGACTTTTACAGGATACTTGTGTCAAATGAGAAACAAATAAGTATTCTATATCTTATGTTTTATAGTTTTCTTATTTAAATATTCATATGTGGTCCATATCTAAATGATAAACGAAAAAGTATATTTCAGAAAGAGCTTTAATACATTTTTTCTTTAAAATTGTTTATATTCTTAAAGTTTTCTTCTAAGCTATCATAGGTAGGGAATTCTTAATTGATCCCTACTTTTTAGTTTATCACTGTGACCATTTAACAAGGAATTCTTAATTGCTTTTTGTTAATGATCACCCACTGTCCCTCATCTTGAACTTTGTTGAAGGATTCTTAATTTCCCTTCCTCATTTTCCAGACCATTTCACCCTTTAAGCTATCATTTGTATCTTCTTTAGCTATCTTGCCCTGTGAAGCCCTCCTTTGTTGAATCAACCTGATCCACTTAAGCCATTTTCAGTTGACTCCACAACCCAATGGCCTGGAATACTTTTTTCTATCCATGTGCTCCTGAATTCCACCACCAAAGAAAATAAAAACCCCCAAGCCTTCATAACTAGCATAATATCTCATAAACAAAGCTAAATCATAAAGATAGAGCCCTCTCTGCGTACAGATTGGCTAGATTCTGTACTTAAAAGTTGGTTTGTGATTACCTCGGAAATTTCTTTCTTTAACTTTGAGAAAGTTCTGAGTGATAACAAGTTTGAGACTAGGTCCTACAAATGCCTCATGTGATAGTTTAAGGCAAGGTTAAGATTGGCGTGAGTATATTGTCGAGTAGGCGAGGCATAAGGTTGGTGATCTCATATTGCGTGTTGTGCCATGTCAAGGGTTCAATGATGAACCAAAAAAATGGTGCAGCATTTGACTAAGTTTGGGGACACATTTGAATGAGAGAACATAAGATAAATGCATAAGTAAGACTTTTCTACAAGCATGGACACAAATATATAGAAATTTTATTATGAATAATGTGAAAGGTTAGGGAGATGAAGAGGTGCATAGGACAAAAAATAGGGAAATGAAATGATTGAATCATAAGTGCAAATTTTGAGTGTGAAAGGAAGAACTTACCCATGAGGAGTGCGCGACATGATCATAGATAGGAGGCTATATATCTATGCTTAAGAAGTGTGTAGAGATCCCAATGAGGCCAAATGAATAGTGTGATAAGAGTTTGATGGGGTGTTAGTATATATAATAATCCTACATTTGTGAGCCTACACGTTAGTAGCTGGTCGCAATCTAAAAGTGCACCCTAGTGCAAGAAAATGCACCAAGATTGTTGGATTGTCTCTGAAAAGTGTGATTGCATTAGGCCTAAAGAGTGCACTGGCATTAGATTGGAGAGGGGCGTTCATCTTGACCAAAGAAGGTGTGCTAAGGAGAAAAAATGTGCTGAGCTTGTGAACAAGGGGTGCACTCAAACTTAGGGATTTTCAAAGCAAACTTAGAATGACTTTAAACACTTAGGAGGTTTCACACAAACTTGAAATTACCTTGACTACTTAGATGTAGGGAGAGAATGATCAATACGGGCTTCAGAATTATATGAAGTCAAAATTTTTGAGGGTGTTGTAATAGTCACAATAGGTTCAAAAAGAGGGTAAAAAGGTGAAAAAAGAAGTGGAAAAAGATACCAAAACTTGGTCCCAACAACTATGAGGTTTTTTATAATAAGGGAAAAGTTAGTTGATTTTCTTTCTAGGAAATATGAAGAGTAAGGGTCCCTCTTTCCAATATCCTTCACTGTAGTTGATTGGTTGAACGTATTTTACCATGAATGATTCCAATATTCCAATACCTCTATCACAATCCAACAACCACAACATGATTCTAATGGATCTGCTAGATATGCTTGGGAAAATGAGGAGCTCAGTCTAATTATATTTGATCAAACAATCAAATTTTAAATTCTATGCTTCACCAACAATAGGAGATTATGGATTTCATAGAACATATGAATGGATCAAATGTTCATTTTTTTTGGAAGTCATGAAGAATGATATACACACTTCTGTGGCTTAATGAAATATTTTCCAGTGCAACAAGGGAGAAACAAGGAAATTTTTAGGAGCTACAACCTCTCCCTATTCCACCTACTTTATGGACAACATATTATTGGACTTCATCAATGGATTATCCAAATCTATATAGAAATCCATCAACACGGTTGAATTTCCAAATATTCTCATTTATGTCCCCTCCAACACCCCTTTAGAAGTTTCTTAGTGACTCAAATTTTCATGGACAATATCTTCAAACTACATGGTATGCCACAATCTATTGTCTTAGAATATTATCTAACTTTCACTAGTAATTTAGGGCAATAATTGTTCTAGCTCCAAGGCAACCACATGCATCTTAGCATTTCCTATCATCCCCAGAACGATGGTCAAATAGAAGTTTTCAAAAAGTGCTTGGAAGCCTATTTGAGGTGCTTCACATTTGAAAAATAGTCTTAATGGGTTTAGTGGTTACACTAGCTAAATGGTGGTACAATACACTTATCATGGTCCCACTCATGTAATTCCCTTTAAGGTAGTGTATGGTTAAAATACCCCATGGACATTATCTTACCTATCTGGTGTCTCTAGAGTATGAGAAGTTGATAGAACCCTGATAGCTCAAGTTTAAATTCTATGCATTCTCAAAGATAATTTTTCATGCTTCATAATCAAATGAAGCAATAGGTTGATCAACACCACTCCAAACACCATTTTACTGAAGGGTATTAGGTGATTCTCCAAATGCAACCATATAAGAAAAATTACCTCAAATTAAACTAATTCTAGAATCTTGCTTCAGAGTTTTATGGCCCTTATATAATCCTCAAGTGCATTGGGCCCAAGACTTATAAATTAGCACTTGAAACACACTCTACAATCCATCTAGTTTTTTGTATTTGTTGCTTAAAGAAAGTGATTGGGTCCAATAGATATCTATTTTCAGACTAATCTCCTAAATTGGATGAATGAAGTTCCAATTTATTATAGCCACAATCTATACTTAACTAACATAAGTGTTATCTCTACCAATGCACAATTTAGGAAGATTTAATACAGTGGAAGGATACACAACCATGCTACAACAGGGTATCATGTATTTCTTCTTACATGACCATATAATAAAACTTACCTATAAAACAATCTAGGAAGATTTCTTTAATTTTTTGTGGCCCCTATAGAATCCTCAAGTGCATTGGGCCAAAGGTTTACAAATTATAATTTCCAATCACTCTAAGATCCACCCAGTTTTCATATCTACTACTTAAAGAAAGTGAGTAGATATAATTTCCATGTTTAGACTAATCATCCTAAATTAGATGAAGAAAGGTTCCATTTGATTGTAGCCACTATCTATCTTTGACCAACTTGAGTGTCATATTTGCTACTACACAATTCAGGAAGCTTTAATACAATGGAAGGATACATAGCTCTAGGATCCCACATGGGAGCCAACCGCCATTCTACAACAATTTCCACATCTCAAGCATTGAGGACAAGGTTGTTCTTTAAGAGTGAGGGCATTTTAGGGCCCTAACCTCCCTAACCCTAAAAGCAGATTGAATACCATGTATTTATATGCAATGAGGTCATAATTAGTAAATAAATCATATGTAGTAATATGTACACAACTATTATAAGAAGGTTTACTAGAATGTTCCACTAGGTTTCACTTACGGGAAAGTTCCTTCTCTAGAATATTATTAGGGGATAAAAATTAGTATATCTATATATCTAATATATATATATATATATATATATATATATATATATATATATATATTATATATATATATATATAAGGAAGAAACATTATAAAATATGTCTCTTGAATAATTTGTAATTTAATCTCTACTCTACTAGAGGTTCCCCCCTTGAAGAGGCAAGAGAAAACTGTTTCCATATTAAGAAATGTATCTTATTTTGGCTCATATTGTCATTGTGTTCACTATTCTGTTTCCTTTTGTAATATATCTATATCATATTTATATTGTTACTCTAAATTTTCTATTTGACACCTTATAATTTCATGATTCAAATGTCATCCATGGAAGGTACATCAATATTTTCAAACTCGAGTTATGTAACCCTCCACTTTTGAGGACCCATTTTTAATGTGTTTTTGACTAGGGACACTAAGGTGGATATAATGTATTGGATAATTTTGTCATTATAGATTGGAATGAGTCTAAGGTAGGCCATGGAATCATAGAGATCCAAGGAAGCTATATCATCTTTGTTGGATCTCCTCCTTTGATTTTTGTCCATAAAAATATCAAGAGGGTTATAATAGTCCAAAGGTTGATCAATATCAAATGATGAGGGTTTTTAACTAGTTCTATGTAAGGTTCTATTACTAGGTGAATTAGGCACCCCTTCTGGGATATCTAGAGAAAGAATGTTAGAAATTTTTGGAGGGCAAGGGAAAATTAAGATAGAAAAATGAGTTCGTATAAACTACTAAGGCACACTTGATTCAAACAAATTGTTAGCCTTACCAAATAATTTTTCTCCCAATCACTTTGCTCTTGCTTTCTTATTCAAATCATCCTCTTCATTTTGCCAACTCTCCATCTTTATCTTATTGTTTTTCTCCTCTCCCTTTTGGGTAGTATCACTGACTAGTTTTTACTTTGTGGCTTTTCCTTTTTACTTTTCCCTTCTTTTTTCCACTTTCCTTTACCTATATCTCTATTTTATTTTCAAAAAATTCTTCGGTAGCTATTTTCTACATATTTTCTCTCTTCTTATGCCCTTATTTTGTCCTCTATTTTTTGTCCTCTAGGTCTATTTTTTTTCTCTTCAAATATTGTGTCTTCCACCTTTTCTTTCTATTCTTTCTCTCCTCCTCCTTTTCCTTCTTTTCCACATTTCCTACTTGTGTTAAATTCAGTTGGCTTTCTTCCTACATGTTTTGCTATTATTGTTGAGGAGAACTAGGCATGGGGTTTTGGGGAGGAATTCCTTGAGTAAAAAATTTCACCATATTCTCAAACTCTATTGTTTTATTTATTATGGGAACAAAATTATTGTAGCAATGATTTTCGCTTTGTTTATAAAAGTGGGTCACTTCATAAAGTAATTTATTTGTAAAAGTGAGCTTATAGGTAATGCTGGCAAGGGAATTTTATTTTTATTTTTAATAAAAATCTATCACCACATAGGCCATGATCTAGGTGGATATTGGTGGGCACCCCCACCATTGTTTCTTTTAGTTTCCCTAATTGTAGCACACTTTACTATTTTTGGTAGTTTTTCAGGTCGTGAACTTCTGGAGACGTTTTGAGGCCTTGAATAATGTTTTTTTTTTGGAAAACAAGAAAACATAGATCTTTAACTACATTTACAAGTGAAATTTGTAGTCCTTGGATAGATATTTCTAACAAGGTATCATACACGTCAAACCGATATCATATTGCAAAGTTACGACGTCAGGAAGTTAATGTACCAATTTACCCTAACATGGCCCACAGACTTTTGGTGCTTCATATCCTAGGGTTAGGTTTTTGGATGTTTAGGGTTTTCTATTGTTTCTCAATAATAAATAGGCTTCCGAGGCTCATTATAATATAGTTCAAAAGGAATGTAGCTAACACATCTCTTCTCAGAGATAATCTACCATCACCCGAGCTAGGTTATTTCCATTCTACATGTAAATAGTTTTTAGTAATTTGTTATTAAAGAATTGAAGTTATGTTTTGCTATATCTCTGTGTTTTTGTTCATATTTATACTTCATTTTGTTCTTGCATAAATATGGATTAGTGGTATCAAAGCGGTCTTTGCTTTCTTTATTTTTCTATGCATGTCCCCAATGATGTCGGAGTATAAGGAGTTGGGACATGAATTGGTTGAACCCTTGCAAGGCTATCCCCACTGACATCAAAAACTATCAACAGGGGAAGAAAATAAAGACGATGCAGTAGGAGATCCTATCAAACTACTACTCGAAGAAGCCCTCGAGTGGAAAAAGAATGAGATGATGGATAAATTTTCTTAGATCCTTTGGCGGATGCCAATAGGTGATGCATATTCATCCAACAGTCACTTTGGAGGCACCCCCCCCTTCAAGGTACAAGTTAACTTTAGCATCCCTATGTTTGAAGGTCAAATAGACACAGATGTCGTAGATAAAAGGTTAAATCTGTTCAAAGGATATTTTTCTATTCATGATTTTTCCAATAGGGAAGATATTACTTTTGCACTCCTCAAAACCACCCCACATGTCAAGGATTGGTGGGAAACCTAATGCGAGCAGAGGGACGAGAGGGAACCCTCATTATTTTTAGCTTCACCCACTTCCAATTCTCTTCGAGACACCATCAAGGAACAATATTACCCTGTTGGGAGCTATGAAGATAAGTACATAAAGTGGACCACATTTGGACAGGGAAGGGACCAAGACGTGCCGAAGTTCACAAATATATTTCATACCCTTCACATATGGTACTCAAGGACCATGATTGTATACACAAATAAATCCAGGATGAGATGGAGTTCTTGGACATCTCCTCGCTTGGCGTCACCTATTGATATTCTATCAAGATTGAGTAGAAATTTAAATAGAAGAAGCAAGACTTTGGATCTGTGAATTTGAAGCAAGGGAAAGGCACCCCAAAACCACAGAACGAAGGATAAAGCCAAGGTGGGGTGACCTAGGACAGCATGTCAAAGCTGGAAGCAAAGAACAACACCACAATGACAACGAAGGATACAGGAAAGTTCTATGAGTTCCATAAGAGCACCACTCACAACACAAGTAAGTGGTGATCCAAGTGGTCACTAGTGGTCGAGATGAAGGCTTCAGAGTCAGATGCATGTTCCAAATATGAGTTAGAACCTGACAAGGGGAATGAGAAAGGTAAGAAGATTATCGATGTAGAGCCTAGCACCACTATTACCACCACCAAGGTCCAAAATATTGAGTCCAAAGTTCCAGAGGAGGTGGAGCGTCTCTTCCACTCATAAATGTGGGTTAAGGGTTCTCTGTTGCAGTTCATTGTTGACAGCGGGAGCCAAAAGAACCTCATTTCATTATAGGTCATGAAGTGGTTGGGCCTACAAACCACACCACACCCATAGTCATACATCATCAAGTGGCTTCACCAAGGATGAGATCTCTGTGTCAGCCAACAGTGTCACCCTCACTACAACATCAAGCCCTTCAGGGATGAGGTGCTATTTGATGTTTCTACTTTTGAAGTTTGTGATATATTATTAGGCCAACCATACTTGTGGAAGTGTCATGTAGTGTATGAGTCTAGGCCTGACACCGTTATTATTAATTTGGGAAATAATATATATAGGATACCTGAGGTAGCCGCGCCTACCACCATCTCTTTGATCTCTGCTAAGCAATGCAGTAAGATCATCTCCTAGACTGAGAAATTTGTTTTCTTTCTGATTCGCTCTCAAAGTAAGGGGAATATCGTGGGGACGTCCATGGCCCTTGGGAAAGATTCTTCCATGTAGTAAACACAAGTGGATAAGGTCATGAAATAATACTTGGACATCTTCTCCTCACCCATAGGGGTACCCTTGCACTATCAGGTCAAGATTTTGATCGATTTGACTCCTGGAGCACCGCTAGCCAGTGGGTCGATATAGTACCACTCCATTATGGAAAATGAAGATATTAAGTGGTAGATCTAGGAGGTTTTTCAAAAATGGCACATCCAACCAAGTTCTTGACCCTATAGGAGCCCGATTATACTTGTACAGAAGAAGGATGGGACTTGGAGGCTTTGAATTTATTATCGGGTACTAAAAAAAATCACTATTAGGAATAAGTATCCAATCCCACAGATTGATGACCTTCTGGACCAATTCAAGTGGGCCAAGTATTTCAACAAGATCTATATGAACTATGACTATCACTTGGTTCCAATAAAGCCCATATATATATGGAAGACAACCTTCAAATCCAAGGAAGGCCTTTTTGAATGGTTGGTCATGCTCTTCAGGTTAACAAATTCCCCAACTAATTTTATGAGGTTGATGGATGACATATTGTGTCCCTTCACCAACTCATTCATGGTTGTTTATTTGGATGACATCCTCATCTTCAACAAGATTTGGGAGGAGCACTTGCAATACATTCGGTAGGTCCTTCAAACTCTGCAGCAACAAAAAATTTGTGTCAACTTGGAGAAATGCACGTTTGGCATGAGCTAGGGTATATGGGTTACATCATAGATAAGAAAGGCATGCATGTGGATCTAAATAAGATCCAAGTAATTCAAGATTGGCTAGAACTGACCACTCTAACAGAGCTTCACAAATTTTTGGGCATTGAAATTTTTTATTGGAGGCTCGTGTTGGGATTCCCCCATATCACTTGGCCTTTAAGTCAGATTACCAAGGGAAGAGCGAAAGAAATTTTTCCTGATCCGAGTCCCAACAGAAGTCATTCGTTGAATTAAAGCACCGCCTCTTCTCTGCACCTATACTCACATTGCCAGAACTGCAACAATCATTTGAAGTTAAGACAAACACCTCTGAATATGTTATTGGTGTAGTCCTCACCCAATACGGACATCCATTGACCTATCATAGTGACATAGTTTCTGATATAATTCGTGAGTACCCCAACTATGATAAAGAAATGTATTCTATCATGCAGTCTTTTCGGAAATGGATACATTACATTTTGGGGAAGGAGATGATCATCCACATCGATCATCAATCCCTTAATTTTATATAGACACAATGGAAGTTATAGAATGATCACCATAAGAAGTTATCTACATATTTTCAACAATTCCACTTAAACATTAAATACAAAAAGGGAAGAACCAATCATGTTGTAGATTTCCTAAGACAACCCCTAATTGCAAAACTGACTATTTTTCTCATGTCTTGCTGCCATGAGACCTATGGATGGCCACAACTATACAAAAATGATCTAGAGTTCACCACCACATACCAGATGCTAGTGGATGGTAATCAAGCTCCCGATTTCCACCTCTACGATGCATCATTATGCTACCTGGGCCACCTTTGTGTTCCTTCAAGCGAGCGTGCTAAGCTAATTTGGGAGCTGCACTACAGTTGGGTCACAAGACATTTTGGCATGGAGAAAACTGTGGCCATATTCTAGAAGTACTTTAATTGGCAAAAACTCTGATAATATGTTGGAAAATATATCAGATCATGCACTGCCTATGCCATCACGAAGCCAACCATCAATAAGCAAGGCTTGTACACTCCTCTAACTACTCCCAAGAAGCCTTGGGAATCCATATCCATGGACTATCTATATGGCCTCCCTTCTATCGAGCATGGTAATAGCTATGTATTTGTGGTTTTGGACAAATTTTCTAAGATGGCTATATTGGCAGCCTACAAGAAGAGTATCACTGTAGAAGACACCATCAAACTCTTAATTGGACGAGCGTGGGTACATTTTTGGAACCCACAAACCACTATATCATATCAGGATAGCAGGTTCTTGAGAAAAATTTGGTCGAGCCTCTAGACACTATTGGACACCAAGCTCACCAAGTCGATTGCATTCCATCCCCAGACTGATGGCCAGACAAAAGTCATCAACGAGATGACAATGCACATATTGCGCATGTACAAATCCAAGCATCCATCAACCTGGGATGAGAGCCTTCCCTATGTGAAACACAACTATATCAGAGCTTTCTATAGCTTGACTGGTTGTTGTCCCTTTCAAGTTGGTTTGGGATTTCAACCATTGTGTCTGATTGATGTTGTCACGCCTCAGGCGACTAAATAGACAAAATCCACACATGTACAGTCCGAGCTTAATGAAGAAACTAGATTTATCGAGTGCATCCAACAAATCCACCAGTAAGTTCATGACATCTTGGAGAAGTCCAATGCCAAGTACATGCAATGATATGATCAACATTGGGTGCCACACAAGTTTCAGGTGGGCAAAAAAGTTTGGTTGCATTTGCAGAAATAATGCCTTACCAAAGCCCATCATAAACTCAAACCACTCCAATATGGGCCTTACACCATCACCAAGGATGTGGAAGACAATGATTTTGAGCTCAAAATTTCCCCATTCCTTGGCCTACACCCAATGGACAATGTGGATCGCCTTCGGCCTTACTTTCCACCATTACTAGACACAATAGATATCACATAACAACTCACACCAATAGAGCTAAACGTGGACTACATGGAACATGACACAACTGATTGGATCATGGACATGTATATCAAGAACACTCACCAACAAAATATCCAATTGTATTGGGCTGTCAAACCTAGCCAACTCCTGCACCAAGGCAAGTGGCTCACTAGGGACCAAGTTTAGCATAAGTTTCCCCATCTCATGGAGGCACTCAACACAATGGGGATCATTTTTTCCTGGGGGGTGGGGGGGGACTGATATAGGTGGATATTGGTGGCCACCCACCTATTCCACTTGGAATCCCACCAATATTTCTTTCATTCTGCTTAATTGTAGCACAATTTGCTATTTTTGGCATTTTTTCGGGTCTTGAACTTCCGGAGTCGTTTTGAGGCGCTGACGACATTTTTTCTTCTTCAGGAAATGGGTTATTGAAAATTGTTTCTTTTGGATAGATATTTCTAATGAGGTATAACATGAGCCAAACAAAGATCATATGCCAAATTTACAACCCCTGGAAGTTGATGTGCCAATTTACCCCAACGGGGCCCACAAAATTTTGATGCTTCATCTCCTAGGGTTAGGTTTTTGGATGTTTAGGGTTTTTCATTGTTTCTCAATAATAAATAGGCCTTTGAGCCTGATTGTAACATAGTTCAGAAGGCATGTAGCTGCAACATCTCTTCTTAGAGATAAACTACAATCACCCGAGCTAGTTTATTTCCATTTTGCATGTAAACAACTTTAAGTACTTTGTTATTAATGAATTGGAGTTTTTTTTTCACTATATATCTATGTTTTTGTTCATATGTGTATTTCATTTCATTCCTACATAAATCTGTATTAGGTCAACGTATACCTATCATGTGGTTCTTTGTTGCCTTTAATGTTTTTTTTAATTGGCATATTTTCTTAAATCAACTTATTTTTTTTAGAGCTTTCCATCTTGACAGTAATTTTAGTTTTTGAAACCATATTATCTACATAATTTAATAATAACCATGTCAAGTGAATGAAATATCATCTTCTAATTAATTTCCTAAGTAAGGATGAAGCAACCTATCCAACCCCATAGGTTATAGTCAATTATAAAGGGTGAAACCCGTTATCTAATTCTTTTAGGGAAACATTGGGTAAATTGGGGGAAAGCTTGTGAAGGAAGCCAAAATTGGGGCTAAGTGGAGGAAAAATTATAACCCCACAAATTAAAATAAGAAGAAGAGACGCTAAAGGGAGTCTACGAATAAGATAAAGGCGAACCATTATTCCCACCATGGTTGATATGATATTTCTATCTTGTGAGCTGAGGCTTTGAGGGTTTTAAGACCACTTTTGATTGGTTTTGGTGGTGAAATATCCCACCCTGGCCAATCCCATCTCTTTCTTCAATCTGCCTCTTTTGCATAATCTTCTAAAGCAATTTTAATCCAGTTTTTGAGAAAGCAAGAGGATATTTTGTGGGTTATTTGGCTTGAGGAGACACATTTTGGCATCTTACAATTATTACAAGGTTTCTGTGGCTAAACACTATGGGAAACAATGTAGTTTAACATTTATGTGGAGTAATGAACTAGTATAGACCTCCATTTGATCCAATGGAGGCACTCTAGGGAAGTATTTGAGTCATTGCACTCTTCAAAGGAAATTATGGGAGTAATGAGTTAGAAACATACCTCTTCTTGAGATAGAAAAACCCTTTAAAGTTTGTATGTGGCATCTACAACTTGTGACATCCTCTATGGAGCAACACAATATCACCCATACATCATATGAAGTAGAAAATTATTGTTTGGGGACAATAAGGGTCTTATGCCTTAATCTAAGGTTTTTCCCAATTGAAGGGCATCTCCTTGTAGCTATGCAATCCAAGGAAGTGGTAATTCTGAAGCATTACACGACTTTGATACACTCATGAGGCCTTATTTGATAGTGGACCAACCCTATGACAATAAGCATTAGATAAATTTTGAGGTAAAAAATGGGCCTAAAAAAAATGTACAACCAAAATCAACTTTTATAAGAAACATAGGATTCAAGATGATGTCACCAATGGGGGATGATTCACTATTATTGGACTAATATATATATATATATATCTATATCTATATATATATATATATTATATATATATATATATATATATATATATATATATATATACTATATATATAATATATATATATAATATCTATATATAGTATATATAATATATAATATATATATATATATATATATATATATATATATATATATATATTATATATTATATATATTATATATATATATATATTATTCTGTTTCAACTCGTATTTTCAACTTATCTCCCTATAGTTTTACTCAAATTTCAAGTGGGAGCACTTGTTTGATGCAAAATTTAAATCCTCATCCAAGGAGTACCCATGTTGCATACTTTTGATGGACCCTGCTAGACAAAAAATGAAAAATACATGAATGCATTCACATTTTTTCATGTATTTATCATGTTTCATCTAACAAGGCCCATCAAAAGTATGCAACACAAGGACTCCTTGGATGAGGAATTAAATTTTTCATCCAATGAGTGCTCCCGCTCGAAATTTGAATAAAACCATAGGGAGATAAGTTGAAAGTACAAGTTTGAAAATAGTTTTTTCCTTTTTCTCTCTAAAATTTGATGATGTAATCTAATATTATTTTATTATTTCCACATTTATTTTATGATTTTCCTTATGAGGCCCATTTTACAGCTCAAAATTTCTCTAATGAAGTTTCGTCATAAACTCTCCTTGGTAACAAAGTGGATTTTTAGATAGAATAGAGGCACTAGTTGGCTCCAACGATAACCTCAAAACAAGTTCAGGTATGACAATGGTCTGGAACAAAAACAAAGGGCACAATCAAGGACCACCATAGTGTCCATATACCACAAAGGGTCTGTAAGGACATTACTAAGGCAACATAATAAGTCTGTGGCAACAAAAGTTGTAGGAGGTACAAGTACTGAAGAAAGAAGAAAGGTCATAGTTAGGGTATTAAGGAAATAGGGTTTGGTTGATGTGATAACCCTTGTTACATATTTCAATTGAATTTGGAGGATTATGGATCTAAACTATTTATTGCACGGATGAATTGGTTTCATGGAAATGAAATGTTGAATACATAATTATTCCATCTTATTACATTGTCAAATTGAACTATATTGTGATGGTAGTTGGAATACAAAACCTATTATGTGTTTTTTTATAAACCTAAGGAATTTTTTTCCCTAAGGGATATTACAGTGGTACCAGAGTTGTCTCTCCAACCATCTTGGAGGGCTTATTTGAAAAATGGAGCTTTTGGAATCAATTTTTTTCTTGGGGAAGGAGTATGCATAGTTTTGGTGGAAGCATGAATAACATGAAAATAACCTAGCAAAACAGATAGAGTGAGTTGAACATGGGAAAAGGCATACCTAGGTCATTTTACATGGCCATTCCCTCCTAACAAGAATAAAAAAAGTCCCCACCAAAATCAAGAAAGGCATAAACAAAAGGAAAATACGTTAGACCACATTTAGGGTCTCACAGTTGAGAATTCATATCATGTTGTAGATGAATTAATTGGCAAAGAGATAAGTGAGAATATGAAAGGAAAAAAATGAACTAAGCCACCTCTCTGGTATTAGCTTTTGAAAATTATTTAGAGGCAAAGAGTAAAAGACATCAATATTTTTAACCTGACTATGGGCTCTCAGAGAGGGAAAACGATCCTTCAAAGAGAGCTAAGCACACTTCACTTAATGAGAGAACCAGAGTGGCTAGTTGTATGGTCAACTCAAAATAAGTTTGGGATTATTGGTTATGATCACCATACATCACCTTTTAGTGCTGATAATAAGGGCCTTATTGGACTTTATGTTGGTGCTTTCACATTGACACATTGCATTACAACTCAAATAAATTATGAGAGAAGACATCATGAGAAGTACCCTTAGATTTTGAGACTGGTAATCTAATCCCTATTGGATCATCATTGTACGACTCTAGTGCCCCTACTAGTGGTTTTGGTGAAGTTGATATAAATCATGTTAGAGAATCAATATATGGGACTAGGGATTTGGAAAAGTCATCTGTGACCCAAAGTAATTATAAATTTGAGTGAATAAGTCATGAAAACTATAGATTGAATGTTTGAGAAATTGATAACAATCATGTTATAAAGCATCAACATATGGGACTGGTGTTTTGGTTAAATCATCTACCAATTAATGTCATTATGAGGGAAGACCCCAAAACTGTATACATCAACTTTTGGAGGTGGTAGTATGGGTGGCATTGGTTCATATGTATATGGATCAAATTCTCATACAATTCACTCCTTTGACGTGAACCAAGGTAGCCATGAAAGAAGCCTTGGAAAATATTCATGATTTGTTGGTAGAAATATGGCTCATGTTGAGTCCACAAGGTATGGATCTAGTGTCAAAGAGTCCCATTTACATGTTTTCATGCAAAATTAGACAACCCATTTAAATAAGCAGTGAAAATAAGTTCAACTTTAGGAAAGCACATTAATGTTATTAATGGACTGGGGATTAAAATAAAAATGGATGGAAAGCTGTCTTGTCTTGACTAGGTAATGAAAGATGGGAATATTAGTGCCATTAATCATGATTCTTAAGATTTATCAAAACTTTCTAGTTCATTTATAATGGAACTTGGAGGAAACAACACCAAAAAAGTGCATGTGCTAGAGAGGTATAAAGTTTTTCAAAATTGGCTTTGGATAGAATTCCCAAAATTATTTTCCCCACATGCTAGTAAGTTGAGAAAGAAAAGGAAGTTGACGCATGGACCAAAATCAAAGTTGTTGTTCATAAAGGGCCCTTCAACAAAGGGGATATTTCTAAGGAATAAGAAGATATCATACCCATTGAACCAAACCATACTTCTCTTACGGTTAAGGAACTAAGCTTAATATGGAATTGATTGCATATGTTAAGAAACATGAATTTGTTTATGATGCATTGTTGAATGACCAAGCATATAACAATGGAGTGTATCGAGAAAGGAGGAAACTTTGCATGAAAGTAGATGGAAAACAACAATTCTGTATTGTGGGCCAACAAGAGTTCAACATATTCGATCTAGAAACTATCAAGGAATCCATTGAAAAGGGAGATGCTTCTAGGCGCATTGGAACACCGAGAGCAAATTAGGAGTTATAATTTCCTCAAGAAATCCTTCAACTTGTAATCAAAAGATCAATTGATGTTAGTAATTCAAATCTTTCTCGATTGGTTGGAACACTCTTATTTATAGATCTAGATGAGTGTGGTGATGATTCCACATATAGTGATCGCCAAACAAGAATGTAAGGATCATAGACCATTAAGAGCTTATTTGCTTTGAAAAAATGCATATGTACTTTAGATAATGATCAAGTTCATAAGCTAACAAAAGTACTACAAGATTCAGTTGTGGCCCGACTCATGCACTGTCATAATATCTTACCTTTCTCCAAATTCAGGCACTTGTGAGCACATCCTCAACATACTAAGATATGTTGACAGGGTTATGAGTCTTTCAAAAACTAGCAATTAAAAATTAGCTCTCTTCCTACAACACTAAAAGAGTCATTTACTGTTCCATTGACTCTACTAGTGTTGTCGTCACTACTTTCACATTACAATTATGAAACCAATAACTTGGATATTCAAAGTGATTGCAACATAATTGGCTGGAATCAACAGTCAAATGCTAATATTTACCAATATTTTACAATGGATCATGGCCCTCCAAGTGCTCAAGATGAAAACCACCCATATTCGGCCTATGCATACCCAAGAATGAGCAATAATAATTTTTTTGAGTTTAATTTCTATGTTGTTGCAAAGTCATAGGAGCTAGGAAAATAATTCCTTTCCAACTTGGGAGGAATGGAAAAGCTAGTAGGCATTACAATCAGAATCACAGAGAAGAAGCAACAAAAATGAATAATAATGTAGCTGTTGATGTGAAGTAGGGAGATATTTCTGATGTAATTCAATACAAGATTAAAATCTAGGGATGCAACAGAAGAGGAGGATCTTATGGTTGTTCATCACAAGAAAGCTAAAGGTACAATAAATATTGTTATGAAGAATATGAAGATGTTGTTTGTAGTAGATTAACCATGTAACCTGATGGATACAAACATTTATAAATTGAATGATATTATTGAGAAAGGTGTGCCTGAATAAACTTATTGTATCAATGGAAATCAACCCTTATTCAACTACTATTTGTAAATATGAGGATGTAAATATGCAGAATTCCTTCATAATATTCCAATGGATATTGAGTTAACTTCTAGAATATTAGGGAGGCATAAATACAAGGAGATATTTATTGGTTTTAGTAGCTTCTCGACCCTTGGCATTATCTATCAATGCAACCTAAATGTGGAAAAAACTGAATTAGTAGTTTTTAAATGGCTTATTGTTCTAGACCTTGTGCAGACAAAGTTTGTGGCTAAATGTGTTTTCATAACCATCAAGGATGGAACTTAGATACCAATTTTCAATAAGAAAAATTGTCCTCTTCTAGCTCTATTAAATGATTATGAGAGCTTTAACATCAACACCACCCCAAACTTTAGTGATGGTCACTTGAACATTTTAAGGCATTTGCAGGGAATTTTTGTAATTACAAATATTCATGGTGGTGATGAATACGAAGAAGAGATAAGGACTGTTACATCACTTGTTTAGAATGAAGGTGGATGGTTTGAAACTAATCAAAGGAAGGGAAATGAATCATTTGAGAGGTCATTATTTTTTAAAATAGGAGGAAAATTTTTGCAACACCCCAATTTGCAATTGCTTGAGGGCAAGAAATGTTAGGAAGGGGGGACTATACTGTTCTCTTCTAATTAATTTCCCAAGGGAGGACAAAGTGGAATTTCCAACCTTGTAGGCCATAGTCAACGATATAGGGGTGAACCATTATCTAATGTTTTTGCAGAAACATTGGGTAAATTTGGGTAATTGGGAGAAAACTTATGAAGGAAGCCAAAATTGAGGCTAAGTGGAGGAAAACTTATAACACCTCAAATTAAAATAAGAAGAAGGGACCCCAAAGGAAGTCTATAAATAAGAGAGAGAGAGAATCATTATTCTCATCATAGTTTATTGGATATCTATGTTTGGGGAACTAAGTCTCTGAGGGTTTTAAAATCCATTTTTCCTTTGATTGGTTTAAGCGGTAAAATATTCTACCCTAGCCAATCCCCTCTATTTCTCTAATATGTTTGTTTGATATAATATTTTGAAGCAACTTTCATCTGATTTTTGGCAAAGAAAGAGGAGATTTTGTGGGTTATGTGCCTTTAGGAGACATGTTGTGGCATATTATTTTTTTTTTGAGGTTTTTGTTGCTAAAAACTAGGGGCAACGGGGCATTTTAAGGATTCTATGGAGTAACAAACTAGTATATACCTCCATCTGAGCCAACAAAGGCCCTTTAGGGCAGTATTCGAGTCAAAACTCTTTTGAGGTAATTCTGGGAGAAATGAGTTAATACCACACCTCTTCCTAAGATAATGGAACCCTATAGGGTTTTCTTGTGGTAGCTAGGGCTTGCAACATCCTTTGTGAAGAAAACAAATATCACCCAAACGTCAACTGAAGCAATGAAGTATTGTTTAGGGACAACAAGGGACATGTTCCTTAATCTAAGGTTTTTCCCAACTGAAGGGAATCTCCTTGTAGATGTGAAGGCCAAGGAAGCAATAATTTTATGGCAGTACATTGGTATGAGACAATTCTGAGGCCTTGTTTGATAGCAGACCAATCCTTTGACAACAAATAAGGTTTGTCATAAGTTCTCCTTGGTAGAAAAGTGGATTTTTGGAGACAGAGAATGCACTAGCTGGCACCAACAACAACCAGAAAATAAGTTTAGGTAGTGTCAAGGGTCTATAACAACAACATATGGCACAACAAGGACTACCATAACATCCATAGGCACATTACCAAGGCAATAGAATAAGTCTGTGGCATTAAAAGAAGTAGCAGGTACAAGTACTAAAAATAGAGGCAAGGTTAGAGTTAGGGTATTAGGACAATAGACTTTGGTTAATGTGATATGCCTTGTTGCATATTTCAATTGAATTTGGAGGATTGTGGATATAAACTATTTATTGTACTCTTGAATTGGTTTCATGGAAATTAATTGTTGAATACATATTATTCTATATTATTGCATTGCCAAATTGAAGTATATTGTGATGCTAGTTGGAATACAAAACCTATTTTGTGTTTTTTTTGTAACCCTAAGGTTAATGTTACCCTAAGGGATATTATAGTGAACGTTTATTTTCTAGTACCAATTACTTCTCATTTCTAGTACCAATTACTTCTCATGGCAATCCCACATGGAGGATGTACTAAGAAGTAAATGATTGTACTAGATTTCCTTGGGACAAGAAATGGCCCCATTAATGCTGATAAGAGAGGAAAATGGGATAATATGAATGAAAAAGTGTGTGGATTAATCAAAATGTCCATTTCTCTTTAGTTTCATATTCAAGAAGTGAATGATCCAAATTAATTCTGGGAAAAATTGAAAAATATATTTGGTGAACCTCATATTATTAGATATCATCAATGTGAAAATTAAATCATGGCTTCAACTCCTAATGATTTCTCTTGCATTAAACATTGTTTATCTAAATTCAAAGTGCTTAGAAATTTTCTTCTAGATTATTAAGTAAATCTAATTGCATATATATTATTCTTTCAAGCTTGGTTCTACGTATTATGTTTTTGTATCTACAAATGACACTAAAGAATCTATGGGGGAGATCTATAAAAAATCTTCTCTTATTTTTGTTGTGATTCTCTGATTAGAGAACAAGACAAGCTCTCACATATTTGAGTAATTAGCATTACATGTACATCTATCAAGGCCCTAGTGGCCCCCCCAAAAAAAAACTAGGTATCAAAAGAAGAAACATCCTTACAACAAGTAAAATAAGGGTCCCAAACCCTCTGATCTAGTCTATACTCCTAATGGTGACAAAGGGCCAAAATCAAAGTGTAAGAAGGTTGATAGACACTACAATTATTGTGGGAAAGATGTACATGTGGAGTCTAAATGTTTTAAAAATATGGGGGCCTTGGAAGCAACAATGAAGAGGCATAACATCAATCTTGACTCTTCTAAATTATCCTTTCAATGAAACCTCTACTTCTTTTTTTGATGATTGGCTTATTGTTTCTAGAACATCTTATCATATGGCTAAAGATAAAATTTTTTTTATACTCTTAATGATTGTAACACTAAAGCAATATTTGCTGGTGATGATAGATTTCTTAGCATTGTAGGGTCTATAACAATTCAAGTAGATAATAACCATTTCAATGATGTATTGTGTGTTCCAAGTCTTCCCTCCAAATTTATATCATTATATCATATCATTCATTTAGGTGGAGGTAAAACAATATAGTTTTCACATCATGAAGTTGTAATTAAGTATTTAAAATATCATAAGCACATCCTTGCCATTGGAATAGTTGATGATATTACTTGGTTGTACAAGTTGGTCAACTTTGGTATATTACCTTTTCATCATTTTTTATTGCTCATTTTTTTGGCATAAGCGATTTGGTCATTTAAACTACCACTCACTACAACAACTATTTCATCAAAATATGGGGGTTGATCTTCCTCTCATTTCTTGCAGAGATGGTGTTTGTGTTGATTGTGTTCTAGGAAAACATCATTAGGACAATTTTGACAAACGTGCATCTTCGTATGCCTTAACCCCTTTGAAACTTGTTAATAGTGATTTGTGTGGTCCACTTTCTTATCCTTTTTACTTTGAGTTCAATTACTTCTTAACCTTAATTGACGACTTGTCTAAACACACTTGGGTTTATTTATTAAGACTTAAGAGTGAAGATTTTGACTTGTTCTTGGTCTACAAGGCCCTTATAGAAAAGCAATCTAGAAATCAATTGCAAAGCTTAAGAATAGATACTGTAGGTGAATATGTTAACAATAAATTCACAACTTACTACTGTTGGAAATAATACTAAGAGGGGGGGTGAATCAGTATTATTAGGTCAATTATTTTTCATTTTACAATCAGATTTGTATATGCTACTTTAACTAGTGAAAGCTGCATATGTACGCAACTGCAGTTAAGGAAACTAGCATATAACCAGTAGACTTGTAAATTATATTATTCTTCAGATATTGATCATTAATCTGCATTGAAGCATATAGACAGTAACTAGGAATAGTAAAACAGAACAAGTAGTCACACATAGGAACACAAGATATAAGGTGGAAACCCAATGTGGGTGAAAATGACCTGCTGCAATTCGTCTCTATCTTCTTTTAATTAGAAACTTCTTTTTTACAATGATTCTGTACTGGTGCAGTCTTATACTAGTACGTAGGCTGCTACCTGTAGAAGGCTACAACCTTCTCTCATTCTCCAACTTCTCCTGGAAGGGAGCTACAACCCCCTAAGCTCTTGTACTAGTTGAGGTACTAGTACGTAGGTACTGACCTACAAAAGGCTTTAACCTTCTCTTTTCTTCCAGGGACCACGTTCCATAAATTTTCAGATTGGATCCATGAATAACATCAATCAAACATCAAGTATTTCTGCATCAACCAATCTCCTTTGTGCAAACCAATATAGAATCAACCAATCACTTCTCAGAATGCTATCACCAGAAAACAGTAACAGTGACCAGACACCAATTCTGAACCCAAAACACTGTAGTAATAAACAGAAGTAACTAAAATAGATTTCATGAGATGTATGCTATTTCAATTTGCAGAAACTTGCATACATACGCAACTGTATTAAGACCAACCAGCATATATGTTGTCTTCAGTTGACCAACTGGCGTGTATACGCGCCTCTGATGTGCCGAACCTGTGTACAGATCTATAAAAGATAATTTACCCTTTTCACTTAATCAGACATCAGTTATACCCAAATTATCAGATTTATAGTTCTAATCATGCGCCAATTGTAACAGATCAAAATCACACAATGATACTACTATTCAAGCCTTAAGATCTTGACCCATCAATAGAACTTCTCCATCTTTTAGCGCTCAGGTTCCTCTTTGGTTCATATCTAGCAATGCACCATAACCCAATTCTAGATTTTGGTCTTCATAAGATATTCAATACTTGATTCGATGCCTTTGCCAAAAGATCTCCTTGCCTTTTTATAGTCTTAGGCCTTACTCAAACCATGGTCCAAAACCATTGAGAACCAATACTAGGGACCCAATACCTGGGTTCAACACTTCAGACGCAATACCAAGGTCCAAAACCATAGGTCCAAATATAACAGACTAAATACCATTGGCCAAAGATAAGTTTTCCCACATGTATGCGCTTTTTCTTGCATGAAAGTGCATGTATATGTATATGCACCTTTTGATCGTCGAACATGCATGTATATGCGACTTGGTTAGAAGGAACTTGCGTATATCTCTTTTTCTTTTATTCTGAGAGCCTGAATTGAGATCTTCCATCTGAGGCATTGCCATCAAGGACAACACCTGTGCCATAGAGCCAAACCTGTGTCATAATGCCAACAACTACATCACATAGGCCATTTAACTGTAACATATTGTTCCACATACACCATAGAAAAATGATGTTTTTGAAAGAAAGAATCGTACTTGAAAGGAATTGGCTAATTGTATGATTTAATCTAAGGGATTAAGTAAATTATAGAATAAATAACACTTCCACAAAGGCTTTAAACAAAATAAAAATGAAAGAAGAATGAATTAACATTAGCCCAAATGTAAAACAATTTTGTATCTTTAGTAGTGTAGCATAGGCTCACATTCTTGATGAAAAAGAGAACGTTTTAAAGATTGAAAGTGAGAAGTGTAATTACATTGGATATTTTGAAGATTGAAAAGGTTATATACTTCTTCAACCTCACTCTAATGAAATAGTCAATAGAAGATATGTTAAATTTGATGAAAATATCTTGGCCTATGATCTTATTTTAGTGGTTGAGCCCTCTTCGAACCATAATCCATCTTCTATGTGTGTGCCACCTTTCCTTCCTATTATGTTCTCTTCTTCAAATGATGACATTGAGGATGAAAATCCACCTCTACCTGCTCGCCTTTGTCTAGATGATTCTATTGAACATGAACCTACACCAACACCACAACTTCCTAAATGGGTTTGTTCAACATGTGAAGTAGTTGGTGAACTTATTGGTGATCCTACAAATCAATTTCGTACTCATTCAAAGTTCTAGTGAGCCTCCTCTCTTTTGGATCAAATTTCAAACACTCGTGATCCAAAAACATTTGCAGAAGATTCAAACCATCTAAATTTAGAAACAACAATGAATGAAGAATATTGTTCCTTAATGGTGAATTTTGGCAACATAATCCTTGAAGTTTTATGAATTTGGCACATTCACTTGAGTGGAAGGGAAAAAGCCTCAAGTGAAGGCCAAGATTCATGAGAATTCCAAGACAACTCATGGAATATGAAACCAAGGGTAAAAATATTATATATCAATATGTATACCTTATAAATAATATGTATCACAGGATTTTATCTAAATTGGTTTATAATTTTTGCGTGTGTTCAATAATGGTATCAGAGCTGGTAGGTCAAAGTAGTCCCTTTGTCTACTTTTACTTTTCCCTACAAATAATGTGAAAATTCTAGCTATGTCAGAGCATGGTTGCCGATTAGACCCTGGATGCTTTTATATGGTCCGATTTCTAGTAGAAACAATCCCTGAGCTCTATTTCTCCTGTAGCATAAAATTCCCCTACCGACCAAACACTTCCTATCACTTTTCAATTTTGAATTTCTAATTTGTACCTCAACATTTCCTATTAGATACCAAAAGGTTCTCATGGAAAAACCCATAGATTGTTTATTGTGGAAGACAATGAAGCAAACTCCTTCCTTGAACGAGACATTGGTGAAGGATATCACTGGAATGCCAATCATTCCAAATATGTGATTGATGGATGCTTTCGATAGAGCCTTCATTACTACAACATTTCCATTGCTCAAATTCATGTCCTAGTGATAACTTTCCATTGATGGATGAATCAATTGAATGGAATTTTCATTCTCGTAAATAAAAACTATAAATACCTCAAAAGTGTAAACTATATGATTTGGTAGTGCAACCTAGAGCCAATCAAATTCTCAAGTTGATATACACTGATTAGGTGGATATTTGCATCTTTTGTAAGGCGGGGATTTCGAAGAAATTTCCACATGTAGTGGAAAAAGCTTCCATATGTCCAAAAGGTCTTCGCTTTTACAAATAAAATGAAGCATTTCATTTTACCTCTTTGAGATCTAATCAACCCGATAGGCATAAATACATTATCTTCTATTATAAAGGAAAGGAAATGATAGATTCGAGGCTTGGAATCGACATTATTATTTTAGGGTACTCAGTTTGAGAGGCTCTACTGATGGAAAAGTCCTTCATTGCTTTCCTGATAAATGTAGATTTGAAAAAAAAATGAGAACACCATTTTATATGTACATTGTAGCAAAAGCATTTTCCATTTTGGAGTGTACCCTATTCTTTTGGGGTCCTCAGGTTGGTGAACCACAATCTTCATCTCAAATTTTGCATGCTATCCTTGCCACCGATGAAAAATACCACACCAAAATATGGTGGTTAGGCGGTTATATTCCTAAGAACCATAGAGTTTCATGTTTCATAGGGTTGAATTTCAATTTCTCTTCCAACTTTGACACTACCATTTTTACCATCTTCGTATAATTTGGACTATGGAAACTTTAGGAGTGCACCTCCCCATCTTGCAAGGTTATTAATATCTTGAGGGTTTGTTGAATAATGATGCTTTAATGTCTTCCTATAAATCTCAAAGAAGAGAAGTCATTATGGGGAACCATCATGTCTTCCATTGTGAGCAGAAACTAAGTGGTGGTAAAGGCCTCCAAAAAATACCAAACCTTCCTAGGGCTACACTTCAAATCCCAGACAAACCTCTACCTCTTCCTCTCTGACTTTGGTGTGGGTTTCAATCATTCCCAAGGTGAATTATCAACATTCTTTTAATTCTATTGTTTGAAGTGTGCAACCATCTCTAATGGAGATTTATTTTTTTATCAAGATCCTCTTAACCTGCAAGCAACCTCATCGTAAGCTATCAGAAGTGCCCACCCATACTTGGTTAAATAACAATATATATTAATAATATATATATATTAATATAATAAAGAAAAAAAATAGTTAAAAACATTTTATTAGTGTGTGTGCTAAAGATGATGAAGATGGTAATTTCTATCGACCCCAAAAATCAAATTAACACATGATGTGTACGTTCCCTATCTATTTAAAACCAGATATTTAATGCTTGATATGGGTGGAGTATAAATTAAAATAAATACTATATATAACAAAACTCATTTTAAATTCGATAATCTGGGTCATAAAAAAAATATTTCAATGGCCATTTCGAGTAAAATATATTAATGTCAACTATTTATATAATATATAAAGAAAATTAAAATACAAAAGTTCTTATGGTTAAAATTTTTTAATAGTGTGTTTTTAAATATGAAAAATATGTGTAATTCCTTCCACATTCAGCATGGATTTGACACATAGTGTGTGTGTCAACTCTGTCCATTGTGACACAAGATCTATCCATTTCCAATAAGGATCAAATCTCTCGAGGTGCAAACCTTTCTTTAAGTTTTGCACTCTAAAAGAGGTTTGAACCTCAAAAGATTTGATCCCTCTTGGCACTTGATAGATTCATGGTTAACATGGATTTATGCTAGTTAAAACAAATGAAATTCTTGTTATGACAATCTAGGACTACATGATTCTTGTCCAACCAATCCATTCCAAATAGTATATATTAAGATCCCAAGAGTACGATATTTAGGTCAGCTCTTGTATTTACTCTATTAGATTTGTTGGAATACCTTGGACAATTTTGTCAACCCCTATTTTGGTCCAATGGATAACTAAATCAACTATGATATTTTAGGCTTACCTTTTGTCAAACAAAATATTTCAAATAATCTAGGATCAATGTAACATTGGTTTTCTCCTAAATTAATAAAAATAAGAACAAGCTAATTGTAATATTGTCTTCCACCTCTTATGTGATTAATGTTATGCATGGTGATCCTCTAGAGTTATATATATCCTTGGAATATTTCTTCCTAAGTCTTCCACTATGGTAGTCTCTTCAATATTGTGTAGATTCTTATTTTTGTCATCTCTATGAGGACAATATTTGTACATGTGTTCTTTCTTACATCCCTAGTGTTTAATTGGTGGTCTTCTCCTTTCTCCTATGGATTATATTATTTTGGAAATATCCTAAGACTAATTTTTCTTATATGTATTAGGATTGTTTCTGTTGAAATGAGTTTTAAATCCCTTCTTTCTTTGATCTAATTCATCGTTATTCTTATCCTTCCAAGACTTTTGATAAGTAACTCTACCTTTGCTTTTCTCATATGGGTACTTGGTATTCTTAACAGTCTCTACCAAAGTCTCGGGGTTAATCAAATTGAATTATGCCTTTGAAAATGACGGTAGCCCACATAAGAACCTCTAGATTTTCACCTTCTCCTCCTTGATAAAGTCCACATACCTTAAAAACTAAAAGAAATTTCTTTCATATTTTTGCATGGTCATGTTCCCCAACTTGAGTTAAAATAATTCTTACATCTTATTAGCATAGTAGTAATATAAATCATATTGTTGTTGAAAATGTTTCTCACACTACTTCTAAAAGATAATTTTCTCATTAATGTGCTTGAATTTCTTCAATCATCCCACCGCATGGAAGCTTTCCCTTGCAAATGGTATATTACAATTCTAGCTTCTAGATTATTTGAGTAATGATGTGGCTAAAAATATTTTCTAATTCCAAGCAACTAGGTTTAAATTCCATCTCTTCTTTTGTTTTCATTACCAAAGGTTGGTGGCTTATTCTTCCTAGACTCACCTTGCAAGCTATCCAACTCATGTTTTCTTCTTTGATGTGTAAGAAGAGATACTTTTTGGAAACTTCTTAACTCTTAAAATGCATAAAATGAGTAGATGAGTAGTAATGTATTTATTTCTACTAGCACTTCTTTTATTCCTATATCCTCTATATTTATCCTTTCTTGCATGAGATCTTCCTTCTTTATCAGGTTTTGAAACTAATCCATCCTTCATTTGTCTTTGCACTGAGATTTGCAACAATGGAGTATTTAGTTGAATTTGTTTCGATTTGGGTTGTACAAAGAATGAAATAAAAGACAAAAAATGAAATGCAACACACACACATAAATATAGTAGAGAGCATAGGTTTTTAATGAAAACAAATTCTATTAAATAATAAAATAACAAAATATTGTAGAACACAAACTAACTAGAATGATGGTAGTTTATCTTTGAAGAGAGAGAGAGACGGTAACTACGATAATTCACAAAATATATCACACGAAGCTAAAATTTCTAGAAACACTAACCTAAAGTTCCAAAACTTAACCATATGAGGTGAAACGTCAAAATGTTTGTGGGTCACAAGGTGGTTAGTTGATACATCAACTTCCTTAGGGCACAAAGTTTGAATACAACCTCCATTTGGGGTGCATAGTAGCTTTTTGGAAATATTTAACTAAGTACAATTCTTGGATGAGATTAGGCAGGCATAAAACACCCCTAGGTTGTTGAATCACCAAAAAACATTGTTTAGGGCCTAATAATGACCATGAAGGTTTAAGATCCAAAAAATCATAACAAAATTGTGAAGATGGAGAGACATGTTGATTTACTGGAAGAGGTGGATGGCAACTGATATCCACCTAGATTAGTCTACCCCCTTTACGAAGCAATGGCCCCCATTGCCTCAAATTTATAAAAGAGATGGGGAAAATTTTGCTAAATTTGAATCTTTGTGAGTTACTTTCTAAAGAAGTTGTCCTACATTGATAACCTAATAGTGATTTGGATTGGATCATTATATTATTTTTCATCCATCTTGATGGTTTCAAAATGGAAAAATTGGAGGAATCAACTTACAAGGTCATTTTACTAGTGATCTTAGGGTGAAAAATGTTAAGATCCATTTTGAGGAATTAAATGACCACTTTATTTGGTATCAAAATTACTATGGACCTACATTCCACACACTAATACCTTTCCAATGGCATATGAATCACCTCAATTGAATCTTGTATGATAAATTTATGCCTCCTGAAAGTTGATCTATCATGATTAACCGCCATAATTCGAGAGGATTTAAATTCAACCCCAATTACTCATGGAAAAGGGGATAGACACGTGGGCACTATAAATAATATCTAGAAGGGTTAAGTTATTACTCACGTTGAGGGTTGAATGGGTCAAATTTAACCCCTAGGTTGTTAGGATGTGCTATAATCTGGCCGCTAGGAGGAAAAAAAGTTTATGTTGAGTAGAGTGTTTGAGAGAGAGAAAGTTTATGTTGAGAGAGAACTAGCGACGAGAGCGGGAGAGAGAGATTATTCTATTTGATTTCATTTTGTTGAGTAGAGTGTTTTAGAGAGAGAAAGTTTATGTTGAGAGAGAGCGAGCGCACGAGCGCGAGAGAGCGAGCGGGGAGAGAGAGAGAGAGAGAGAGAGAGAGAGAGAGAGAGAGAGAGAGAGAGAGAGATTATTCTATTTGAGTTCATTTTGTTGAGTAGAGTGTTTGAGAGAGAGAGAGATTATTCTATTTGAGTTCATTTTGTTGAGTAGAGTGTTTGAGAGAGAGAGAGATTATTCTATTTGAGTTCATTTTGTTGAGTAGAGTGTTTGAGAGAGAGAGAGAGAGAGAGAG
>APFE030479479.1:133421-157712 GCA_000404065.3 Pinus taeda
AGAGAGAGAGAGAGAGAGAGAGAGAGAGAGAGAGAGAGAGAGAGAGAGAGAGAGATTATTCTATTTGAGTTCATTTTGTTGAGTAGAGTGTGTGAGAGAGAGAGAGAGAGAGAGAGAGAGAGATTATTCTATTTGAGTTCATTTTTTTGAGTAGAGTGTTTGAGAGAGAGAGAGAGAGAATAGAATAAAGGGGGTTGGTATGTTGTAGTAGCCCACAAGCCATAGGACTCATGTAATTCCATAGAGAGTTCCTACTCCTTTGTATTTGTGCCATTTCCATTCCAAACAAAAGAGAGTAGAGCAACTTTACCTTCTAGGTGGATTTTATCCTGAAATGGTTTCCTAGGTCATATCTTGGTGTTCATTATGATTGGTGTGTATTTGTATTAAAATGTTCTCTATTTTTTGAATTTTATATATTGCATGGATAACAAATAAATCAATGATAACATTTTTGGAATCTAAAGGAATTTACCCTTCATAGTATAGATTTCGTATTATTTTATAAGATCTATTGTAAAAAACTGCTATGTGGAATATTTATGAAGTTTTATGGATTAGATAGAGTTGTATGTTCTGCTGGTGGGTTTCCTTCATTTTGGTGTTCATGATATGATTCAATGTAGTTCTCTTAATATAATTATGTTTTGTAGGGGACAAGTGCTTAGTCACCACTGAGGTGTCTAGTGGAGGTCAAAAATATGGTTAGAGTAGCTCCACATTAAATACTAGGTACACACCAAGGAAAGGAGGAATACTCAATTAAAAATATTTTTCACCCATAGCCTTTGTGATAGTGTAAGGCCCATGTCAAAGTAATTTGAGCTTCCTATGGGGACTTGTGATGTTTTCTTTTCACAAATGCAATAACACCTTATCACCAACTTGAAACTTATGTGGAAACCAATTTTGGTCATGTTGTTGCTTGTACTTTGCATTGACCTTCTATAAGATATCATGCAATTGTTTTTGGAGGTGTTGGATCCATTCAACAAATTATTTTTCTTTATCTACCTTGGTCTAAGCATGGGAGGACTCTGTTGGTGAAGATGCAATGGGTTGAGCTATATCAATGGGGACTAATGGGTTAAACCCAAAGCACACCTGAAATGGGATGTAGCCAACAAATCCATGGAGAGCTTTATTACAGTTTGGCTAAACATATGGAAGGATCTCATCCCATGTACATATATACTTGGAGTTGTACATATATAGGATACCATTCTATTTTTCCATCTATTTGGGGGTGAAAGGCAGTTGATTTGGTCAACTTAGCGTTCACCAGAGACCATAGGATGGATCATAAGTTACTGAGTAAGTTTTTGTCCTTATCTAAGATGATGATCTATGGTATCCAAAAATGAACCCAAGTGTGCTCCTAAAAGAGCTTATCAGTTGCATATTGTAGCCGAACAACTCCATTATTTTTAGATTTTTTCATAAAAATAATGGCCCCCCTACTCAAACTTTCCTTCTTTTCTTTATTTTAGGTGAGATCTTTTTTCTTCCATTTAAGTTGTGTGTTGATTTTAATTTATTATAAACCCAAAAGAACAAATTTTTGTTCCATTAAAATGTATCATTAATGTCCAATTAGTTCAGAAATATGTAAGCAAATGCCTCCCTTCAATTTTTTTAATCAAAGGGAATCAATTCTACAATCATTGATATATGCTACAGTTTCATTAAGATAGATATTTATTTTTAAACATTTTTGATTGTATATAGCATATAGAACATTGTTAAGCCTTTTCCTTTTGGATGAGACCATATACTAGATACCCAAATTTCTTTCATAAAAAGTAAAAGTAAAAATAAATAAAATTCTATTTAAGTTATATCAAGATTTGGGAGAAAGATATGCATGTCTCATATGAATATCTCAAAAGTATGAATCTTTTATGTCCTTTTTTTGGCTATCTTATACATTATATCAAGATTTAGAACTTTTAATAAACACTTTACATCATTAAATTCCAATTGTCAAATATCTAAATGAATTTCCTCAAACAAATTAAATTTTAATCCAACAATATTTTTTAAATTAAACATTATATTAGGCTTCGATATTGATGATATATCTAGATTCAGGAGAAATCACTAAGTGTGCATTACATGACTACCCATATGTCGAATTCCTGGATACATTGCAAACCCAAGGACACATCTAGATGTCTTGTACCCTAGATATATTATGAACACAAATAAATATTAAAAAAAATATTATATTTGATATTATTTTTGGATTTATTAGGTTCCATTAAATCATCTCCAAATTTGAGAGAAACCTGAGTGTGCATAATATTAACATCTTAAAAGTTTTGATTGTAGAAAATCTATGATAGGTTAACCCAATAATGCAATATAAATCAAAGTAGAATACTATAACCTACTTCTACTATCAATTTGTGGAAGCTTAAAGATAAAGTTGAACAATATAACCAGAAGAAGAAGAATCAATGGCACAGTACACATGGAAATACTTTGGGGAAAGTCTTAGATAAAAACCCCACACTATTGTATTATCTTAACATCTTACAAGTTTTGATTGTAGAAAATCTGTGATAGGTTAACCCGATAATGCAATATAAATCAAAGTAGAATACTATAACATACTTCTACTATCAATTTGTGGAAGCTTAAAGATAAAGCTAAAAAATATAACTAGAAGAAGAAGAATCAATGGCACAATACACATGAAAATACTTTGGGGAAAGTCTTGGATAAAAACCTCACACTATTGTATTATCATACATGGTGGAAATACATAGGAATTATACAAAGCCTTAGCTCTCATAGCTAGCCAACTCTCAGTACAATCCTCACAGATTCTCACAGGAAATCCTGGCTTCTCTCCAGCCTTCTTCTCTGCCCTCCAAGATCCTATTTCCTTGTGTTGTTCCTTGTGGATGATTAGCCTATTACCAAGTGGAAAAACAAGCCTTCAAAACTACGTAATCCTCAAGGATGAATGCCTGACTGCATGCATGAGTTTTCTCCATGAGAAAACACATGCAACTGATAGTACACTATCCTTGAACATTAATCTCAACTGGATCTTTCGCAGAATAGACGTGCATGAGTTTCTGACGAGGGAATCCTCAGTTAACTGGAGTAGCACTAGTTGAGTGCATTAATGCATCAACTGATTGTTAACTCACTATTAGTTCCTCAAACAGTTTGGAACTAATTTAACTAGACTTAACTCAGTAATCTGGGTTAACTAATTACAACTCAAATATAACTCAATCTTATCTCCTTAATTTAAGGGATAACTCTTGCATGACTTCAGAAAGACTTCTAACTTGAATTTCTCCAACTAATTAATTTAAAATAAATTAATAATTATTTCCAGTAGCTGTTAAGACTAAATTCAATTTTATTCACATTTAATTCAAGGAAAATTAATTGGAAATCTTGTTGCCATATTTCAACACTCCCTCTCAACAAGAAAGGGATTATCTGCCACCCCGATCCTGTCTCTATGGAACTCGAATTTACACTTTGACAATGCCTTTGTCAAAATGTCAACATCTTTCTCCTCTGTTGAAATATATTGTAGCAACATGATCCTCCTTGCTACACAGTGTCTGAGATGATGATATTGGATGTCGATGTGCTTGGACCTATCATGAAATACTGGATTCTTTGAGAGTTTGATACAACTTTGATTATCACAATAGATCACAGTTGGATCCATCCTCTGATCAAATAAACCAACTAAGATTTTCCATATCTAGATGGCCTCACATGCTGCCTGACTTGCAACCATGTATTTTGCCTCTGCCAAGTTGAGTGCAACCAAGGTCTGTTTCCTACTGTACCAAGAAACTGTCGCTGACCCAAGATTGAAAATCCCTCCTGATGTGCTCTTCCAATTTGATGGAATCCCTGCCCAATCTACATTAGTGAAGCTTTGTAGCTTCACTCCCTCTGTCTGTCTATACCATAATCCATAATGAGATGTGCCTCTGAGGTATCTCAATACATGCTTTGCCTCCTTCAAAAACATCTTGGTAGGCTGAACCATCACTTGACTCAGCCGGTTCACCGCACAGCACAAATATGGTCATGTGTTCATTAAGCACATCAGTGAACCCACAAGCTTCCTGTACACAATAGCCTCTACCACTTCTCTTGAAGTAGGAACCTCCTTCCTCCAGTTACCTAGAGGAGTCTACATGGGCTTGCTCTTCTCCATGTGGAATCTCCTAAGTATCTTGTTGGCATACTTGCCCTGAGACACAGACAACTCCCCATCCTTCTGCCACACTTCCATGCCAAGGAAATAATGCATGAAACCCATGTCTTTCATCTCGAATTCTCTTGCAAGGTCCTCCTTGCAAGACATGATCAATTGATCATCACTAGTAAATATGAGATCATCAACATAAAGTACGATGATCAACAACTTACCTTTCACCACGATGTGGTACAGGTTCGCATCCGCTTCACTCTTGTGAAGCCTAACCTAGTGAAGTAGTTGTCTATCCTGGTGTACCAAGCATGAGGTGCTTGCTTCATCTCGTACAACGCTCTCTTGAGTCAGAACACATGCGACTCATGATCGAAGGTCTCAAAACTTCTGGCTGCTCTATGTACAACTCTTCCTCAATCTGGCCATTGAGGAATGTAGTCTTCACATCCATCTGATGGATCTTCCAACCCATTTGTGCTGATGGTGCCAACATAGATCTAATAGATGAGTACCTTGCGATAGGAGAAAAAGTCTCATCATAGTCAATCCCCTCGACCTGTGAAAAGCCACGAGCATCAAATCTTGCCTTATGCTTCTCCACACTACCATCAGCAGCTTGCTTTACCTTAAAAAGCCAATGGGAACTCACAACTGACTTGTTCTCTGGTCTTGGAACCATGCCCAAAACACTGTTACGAATTATGGAGTCCTACTCCTCCACCATAGCATCAATCCAAATTAGCTGCTACACTGCTTCCTCAAAGGAAGATGGCTCGGTCTCAACACATTCCCCAACAAGGGCCATGTATCTAGTGTGCCTCTTAGGTGACCTCCTTTGTCTATGATGAGAAGATGGTGCTTCAACATTCTCTCCCGCATCCTCCAACAATCTCTCAGCTTCTCTTGTGCACTTATATCCATCTCTAGAACACTCTACTTGAGCGGATGTCTCCACTCTCGGAACCTCTGTATGTAGCTACTCCACATTAGTTTGAGGTTTCTCCTCCTTAGGAACCAACAATTCCTCAGCAGCCTATAGTTGGAACTCCCTCTCAAGGGAAACTGGCATGGCCTTTTGCTCATCAAGCTTGAGATCCCTGCAAACCACTATCCTCTGACTGGTAGGAAAGTACACCTGATAGTTGTGAGGTGTATCAGTGTACCCCATAAATATCCCAAACTCTTCTATCGGCTCAAGCTTCTTCCATGCATCCTTTGTCACATGGCAATATACTGATGAGCCAAAGATCCTGAAGTGACACACATCTAGTCTCTTACAGGAGAAAGCTTCCTCTGGTGTCTTCATCCCAGGTATGCAATGTGGGCTTCTATTATGCAAATAGACCACTGTGTTGCATGCCTTAGCCCACAAGTGAAGTGGTAGGCCTTGGTCATGCAAAATTTCCCGTGCTTCCCCTACAATAGTTCTGTTCTTCCTCTCGGCCACCCCATTCTGCTGTGGGTTATGAGGTGCCGTCAAATCTTATTTAATTCCTTCCACTACACAAAATTCCTTAAAATATTGAGAGACATATTCTCCACCATTGGCGATTCTGAAGGCCTTGATCTTCTTCCCTGACTCTTTCTCAACCAAAGCTTTGAACTCACAAAACTTTATGAAAGTTTGGTCCTTCTTTTGCATGAAATAAATCCAGCATTTATGAGAATAATCATCAATGAAAATCACATAATACCTTTGCTTCACTGTGGATTCTATCGAGAAAGTTCCACACAAATCAGTATGAATTAGCTCTAAGATAGCCTCTGCTTGACTGTCTCGATCATGAAAGGAAGACTTGGTGTACTTTCCTAAGTTACAACCTTTGCATGTGTCAACTTGCTCAAGGTTAACTTTGGGAAGTCCTATAGATATTTGTTGCATTATCTTCAAAGCCCAATGATGCAAATGGCCCAACCGCCTGTGCCACAACTCACCATTGTCTTGGCTTTCACCAATTCTATTTTCGTACTTAATGCTACACAATCATCTACCTCTAGTTTATAGAGATTCTTCACCTGAATCCCTATACTCTTGGTCTGACCTGTGGCTATGTGTCTTAGGAATGCCTTTCCTTTACTAAAGACAACATCATAGCTCTTGTCCTCCAACATCGCGACTGATACCAATTTCTTCTGCAATCTAGGCACATACATCACATCTCTCTAGGTGAGAGGAGCTCCATGCTCCCTCTGAAAAGCAACTGTGCCCACTCTTGAAACACTATACCTTTTATCATCACCCATATTTATGTGAATATTGCGGTCTTTCTCCTCCAAGGCACTGAATAAATTATTATCATCAGTCATGTGGAATGAGGCTCCACTATCAAGATACCAGACACAACCCATCATCGATTACACCATGCATGCGATGAGGGTAAATTCCATTTCGAACTGAGAGGCTAATGCCTTAACTTCCAATCCTTCTGAGGATCCCTTCTTGGAATTCTTCAATGGGCAATTAGTCACATACTATCCCATCTTGTGACAATTAAAGCATCTTACTTTAGACATGTCACCCTTCTTCCCTCCATGAGAAGAATTCGATTTGAAATGGGAAGCCTTCCCCTTCCCTTCACTTTCCTTACTTGCTAAGGCCATATTTTCTTCATCATCATTCTTAGATGAAGAACCATCTCGTGTGCTCCTTCTGATCTCATCCTACATAATATCCGACCACAGTAGTTCCGAATCCGACAGTTTCTCCCTTCCATTCACAGAGTCCTGGTAGCTATTCCAACTCTTTGGAAGGCCAAGGAGAGTGAGGCTCACCATATCGTCATCAGAAATAGTTATTCCCACACTGCCAAGCTCGTCTGTCCAGGTGGTGAGCTTGTTTAGATATGTGGAAATAGTATCGCCCTTCTCCATCTTGATTCTTCAAAGCTTATCTTTGAGCGCCAATTTCCTCTAGTCACTACTGTTCTGGTAGACGTCCTTTAATGTCTTCCACATTGAAAATGGAGTATTCTTTCCATGGAGACTCGAGACAATATGGTCTCGAAATCCCTGAAGGATGATCCGTCTCACCTTTGCCACACACTTCTTCCACTCAACCAACTCTTGTGCATTAGTTGAAGTTGGCTTTGGGATTTCCTTATCAATGAATTAATTCAAGCCTAATACAACATCCATTCTATCTTTCCATGCTATGTAATTCGAGCTACCTTCCAAGGGATACTCGAGTCTCAATCCATAGAACACCATTGTCCAACCTTGAAGTATGATATGAATTCGATTTTCACCTGCAACCCCGAACTTCAAACTGCAAATTCTCTTCTCAGTATATTGTTCACATCTTTGATACCATGTAGAAAATCTGTGATAAGATAACCCGATAATGCAATAAAAATCAAAGCAGAATACTATAACCTACTTCTACTACCAATTTGCAAAAGCTTAAAGATCGAGTTGAACAATATAACTAGAAGAAGAAGAATCAATGGCTCAATACACATGAAAATACTTTGGGGAAAGTCTTAGATAAAAAACCCACACTATTGTATTATCATACATGGTGGAAATATATAGGAATTATACAAAGCCTTAGCTCTCACAACTAGCCAACTCTCAGTACAATCCTCACAGATGCTCACAAGCAATCTTGGCTTCTCTCCAGCCTTCCTCTCTGCCCTCCAAGCTCCTATTTCCTTGCGGTATTCGTTGTGCATGATTAGCCTATTACTAAGTGGAAAAATAAGCCTTCAAAAATGTACAATCCTCAAGGATGAATCCTTGACTTTATGCATGAGTTTTCTCCATGAGAAAACACATGCAATTGATAGTACACTGTCCTTGAACATTAATCTCAACTGGGTCTTTCTCAGAATAGACATGCATGATTTTCTGATGAGGGAATATTCAGTTAACTGGAGTAGAACTAATTAAGTGCATTAATGCATCAACTTATTGTGAACTCACTATTAGTTCCTCAAACAATTTGGAACCAATTTAATTGGACTTAACTCAGTAAAGTGAGTTAACTAATTACAACTCAAATATAACTCAATCTTATCTCCTTAATTTAAGGGATAACTCTTGCATGACTTCAGAAAGACTTCTAACTTGCATTTCTCCAACTAATTAATTTAAAATAAATTAATTAATTATTTCCAAGTCGTTATTAAGACTAAATATGATTTTAGTTCACAATTTAATTCAAGGACAAGTTAAATTGGATTATTCTTGTTGCCATATTTCAACATTGATTCATATTTGGTTCCATGATAACCTTTTGAGTATATCAAGATCCAGATATTTAGACAAGTTACAATAGTAAGAATACTCGAATTCCAGATGCATTTCACTTACTATACTCATTATATATTATCTAGGTAAACTCTTGAAAAAACTTCTTGGAAATCTTTGTGAATTCCTAGATACTAGATGCAATTCCCCCCATATCATATCTAGATATAGGTTAAAACAAAAACCGAATTTTGGTGTGCCTTCAATACATATAGACACTAGATATTTTTCCATCCAACACATGCAACGAGTTTAATTGTGAATTTAACTACTACTGTCAAATTTAATGGCTAATGTCAACATAGTTTGAAATCCTGCATGAATGTACCAAATCATACATAAATTAAAATCTTTTTCCATCAATTCAAAACTCTTCAACCATAAGGAGCTAGTCATTTTTGCATAAAATTATTGTTTTTCTATCACTGAGTGATTTTCTTTTGCCTATGTGTATTTGTTGCACATTTTTAATTTCTATTCTAAAGCTAAAACCCTTTCTAGTTTTAATCCTTGGTCATATGATACTTTGGTAAGAATTTTCTTCCAATTTCTTGTTTGTTATTACCCATAATTGCGAATAATGTTTTTTTGTAATTTTTTTTTTTAAATTTCATTCTTGTAGAAACAATGCCTTGAAGAGGAAAAGATAAGAAATTCAAAACTACTTAACCCAAATAGAAAGAATACAAATGAGGATTGATGACCTAAAAGACAAAGAATCTAGCAAGGAGAAAATTCCCAATAGATCGTTCTATTCTGATATAAATCATAAAACATGAGTAAGTGGTTGTCATAATTGGGATGAGGTGTATGAATGCCTAGAAGGAGGAAATTTTGAAGAGGAATATGAATCATATGAAGAAGAATTTAAGGATATTAGAAAATTTGGGTTACATAATGTGGCTGTAAGACCAACCATCTTACCTTATTAGGATATGGTATAATGGATTCAAACTCACATTGACATTACAATTCATGATATGGTTAATCACAACAACAAGGTTTTAGGATCTTTTAGACCTAAATATCTTTTATAAATGGATAAGTTGGATATCCTTAAGGTCTTCCTAGAAAAACAATTTCTTCATAAACTTGAAGAAAATAATTAATGGCCAAAAAGAGGAAAATGAAAGGGTTAGTTAAATATTTGCTATCACCCAATTAAACAAAAAAAGAAGCTAAATAGGGTATAGTACCCAACATATACTTAAAACGCCACTTTTCATGAACATAACCCTACTATGGAGGGAATAACCCCACACACTTTATACTTAAATAAATGACATTATTACCCCAAGTGGTTAAGAAGAGAATTTTCAATTGGGAACAAATACTTTCTTCAAATATTCTATATGTATTTAAGAAATTAGTGGAAGTTTCCTGTAGGTTTGAAGTGGGATTTTTTATGTTAACATAATTGATTGATGTTGTGTGTGTTACAACTCATTTTCCCTTGTTGAGATGGAGTTTGACGCCCAAGGAGCAACTTGTTCATGTCTATTGTTCTATTCTATAGAACAAGAGGTACAAAACCATTTCTATAATATCCATGATTTTTCCATGGTCCCATTGTATATAATATGTTCTTCTGACCTACCTACTCCAAGGGTTACTAAAGAAATTTGGGATACATTGAAGAATGAAAGGAATTGGTTTATGGATGGTTTCTTTTCCTATTTTAAAATATTTGGTTGTGGGGCTAGTCCTCACCTACTTCCCATTTATATACGAGAGATATTGGCAATAAGATAAATCACTTATTCAACAACCATTATAGAGATAACCAAAACTCAAAAAGGTTATGCCCTACTTTTTCCATCAAAGTAATAATTTATTCATCAAAAAATCATAGGCATGGAAAAATTCAAACAAAAATGATGGAGGAGGTTTGTTTTTATAGTATAAATTTATATAGGCATGGCCCTTAAGACATAGTCAATGTGCATGTAGAATCAATTATGACTAGTAAATATTACATGCATGAAGAATGTCCATTCAAATTTGTATTTAAGAGGAAATATGAACATGTATTTGCTAAAATTTATAGTATTCATGAATAAGGGAGAGCTCTAATTACTAATTTTCAAAGGGAAATAACTAGAGAATTTTTAGTAGAGATGTAGATTGATTGGTAAGCAACTTGATAGTATGCTAGAATTAAAAAATAATATTCTAGTTGAAAAAGACAAAGTAGAGGGAGTGAATCAAGGGATTGAATATATAATTTTTGGTAAATAGAAAACTCCTCAATATGTGATGACTGAATTAGAAATCACAACTAAAAATGATAATATTACTCCACAAAGTGCTATTATTAAGAACACCATTACTAATTTGACTAAAATTGTATCTCCTACAGGTGTCATAACCCCTTTGGATTCTAGAATTGGAAGTTTAACTCCTATGTTATTATTGAACCAATTAGGTCATATTAAAGAAACTATTATTCCTTTGGGTGAATACATTTTCAATGAAGAAAAGGAACCTATTTGAAAAGGGAAGTATAGAAAAATAAAGATAGGTACACTAGAGGAGGAATCCTCTCATTAATAGCTAATTTGGAATGCAGCTGGTAAACAACCAAATGAAGTGGCTCAAGAAACAACATCAACCCTAGGGGATTTTTCTAATGCTAACACTTGGTCTACCAATGAGCTTATTGTTGAATTAGAAAAATGAAAATATAATCTTGAGAATTTGACAAGAGTCTGACTAATCAGAAAGAGGAGTTAGAGAAAGAATATAAGAAACAAGTTGAACAACTTAATCACCAATTTTCTCTTATTTCGATAGAAATAAAGTCAAAACATCTATAGGGAATGGAAATAATCAAACAAAAACATTCCAAAGAAACAAAGGCCAGAAGAAAATAAGATGAAATGAAATTAGAAAAAATATCTATAAGTTTTCAATAACAAATCAACTTTTTACAAGAAAAATTACAACACTTTCAACTTGAGTAGAAGGGTACATAATTTTTCATAAAAGAAGCCACGGAAATTTATCTCCAATTAAAGAAAATTGTTGGCTTGTTGGGGCCTGACATAGGTTTGGAGTGAATTATCCAAACAAATCCTTGTATTACTGGCCCTTTCAACAAAAATCCGTGGAGCGTGGACGAAGGTCTCACTCGAAGTAGTATGGGGGGGGAGGGTGCTAGAACTAGGATTTCGCACCGTTGAGATGTCTGAGAGTTTTTGTTTGGTTCAACTGCTAGTCCTTGAGTGCAGGTTGCTTCGCACACTTTCCTGGCCTTCACGCCCTGTTAGATTCACCTTCGCAGCCCTAACCATGGGCTTTGGGGCTTCCGCTCCACTGGAGAAACGTTTTGCACTATTTCCCTAAGTCGCACTTGAGATCTTACTTATCTTCCTACACCAGTTAGTTATCTTCATGTAAATGGATGCCTTATGTTATACTTATTTATACAACACATTCATATGAATTCGTGCATACAAATAAACAATGCACTTGCAATTTATACCCAATAATACATAAAACAGGAAAATATACACATAAATATGGTAAAACTTCTCTTTATTAATTCCTCCCATGGTTACAGACTCAACCTTCCCTGCGCACTCAGCTGCAGGGGTCCACACACTCAGCTATGGACTACTAGGCCTCTACGTACTTAGCTGCAGAGCCTTCTCCTATTGTTAATTTTAGATATTTTCTATGCTTAGAGTAATTTATTTCAATTTTCACAGTTATATCAACATCTTTTCTAGATTAGCAATCACATCAGCATTAAAGTAAATTACAGATAAAACATAAACATAAATAGCAGAAGACAAGCCAAGACAAGAGGACACAAGATGTGGCGCTAGCCAGGGACAAACCCCAATGTGGTGAAAACCTTGATCAATTCCTCTTATATGTTCTTCAATAGTCTAGCATAGAGAGAGAGAGATAATATGTTTACAACAAAAGTCAACACTTTGACTTATCTAGATAAGAGCATAGATCATCTCTAAGAAGATGATACATGAGATCAGTTGAAGACATGCTGCTTCCACTGATTCTCTAAGGTGATTCCTTCACCTATTGTTGTGCTGCATTTCATCATCATGCTGCACCTCACTGGGTTGCACCGTGCTACACCCATCATCACTATGCTACATATCTTCACGCTTCATTAATCATGACTGTACCCATCATTGTACTATGTTATGTGCCATTGCTGCACCATGTTTCCATATTGATCTCTGTGCTGGATGCACCTTTCTTGCTTATTGTCCCTATCATGCTGATGAGCCTCATAAATGGGTAATTATATGGGCCCATTTTACCTCCTAACCTAGTCAAATCAACCATTCTCTTAGCTTATTGTATGTTTTTATGATTATATTTATGCTTATAGGGTGAGTTGAGTTAGTTATTATGCCATGTGGTCTAACATGTATTTAATACAGATTATTGATGGATTTCAAGGTCAAAGTCAAGGATCTAGTGGTCAAACTATAGAAATAACTTGAAGTAGACAAAGGAGAGGAGTTATAGGAGCGAATCCCCCTCATTTATTGCTCCTTACTTTGAATTCACCTTCATTGAACTTGGAGTAAAAGCAGCTGAATCATGCACTAGAAGGTAGTCGAGCAAGTGGAAGATGATTGATAGTTAGCTCGTGTTTTGGGAGCCAAGCCTCCATAATTTTAAGGAAGCTATTGATAGCTTTAGATGTATAAGTAGAGAGGCCTAGGGCCTCACTAGGGTCAACTTTTTTGCTTGTGTAAACTCTTCTCAAATTCCAAGCTTATTATTTTACGACAGTTTTATGTAATCTTGCTATTTTTTGATAATGAAGATGGAATCCTTTTTGAGCTAGCACTGAGTTACCTCAGAGGGCTGAATCTCTTGGTTTAGGTCCCAATCCAAGCAGCCAAACTTCTCTTTACTTGTATTTGTATGCTTTACTTCAGTTTGTAGATTAGTTTGTTGTTAAATGTATTTCTCTTATGGTTAAGAATAGGTTGATTTTGATGATTTAGTACATTGCTTCCATTTATGCTTTTTGTAGCAGGTTATGTAGTGATCAGAGAAGATTCAAAAGGCTAGCAATAGTGTCTTGGCTTCTATTCCTCCATTTGGGACCATGATTTGAGGCAAAGACTCTCTTGCTGCCCCAAAAACACAGATTTTCCTCATTCCTAGGATTTCTAGTGTTTGTAGCTCTCTAGTAGGTTGATAGTCCAGTTTTTCTTTGCTTTAGATCTTCTTTATCATGTTCACTTCCTGATTGGCAATAGTCATTTTGCATGCTTTCCTTTCTTATAGCATTTCGCAACATTTCCTTCTATACATCATAGTTTAGGCCATTTTAATGCAAAACTTTGTTTTTCCTAGCATGCACTCATTTCATTGGTTGCATGATTTTCTTGGTTGACTGTTAGTTTCTATGCAGCAGATATCTTCTAGCAGTAGGCTAGCTTACCAAAAATCACACCCTCCATCTGATCCATGCCCTATAGGTCTCCCAAACCTCACCTCAATTCTGCCCTAGTTTCCTTCATTTTTCATAGAACTTCTTCCTCTCTCCTTGAGAAAACCCAATCATATTTCTCTCTACTGGTGATTCATGTTAGACTTTAGGTGCCCTAACACCTCATTCCAACCTTCACCCACCTTTTCCACTGACTCTCACACCCTCAAAACAACGAAAATTTCTCTCAGCCTCCTCTTGTAGGCCTCCTGTAGTTTCCCTATTTTCCTCCTGTAGTTTTCCTGTGTCCTCCTGTAGTTTTTTATGTAGGCTTTCTTTTGAAGGCTGAGTGTGGGAAACGCCTCCAGAAGGCCACCTAAGACCTCCTAGGACCCATCCACACCAACCTACATCCTCTCAAGCTCCAAAACTGTCATCTAACGCCACCTGTTTGCTGCCACACTCATGCACAATAAATTAGATGCATGTTAAATTCACATAAAAACACATAAAAATCCAAAAATATGTTTTTTTTTCTTTATTTACTTCCAGAAATAGCATGGTTAGATGTTTTTTACTTCCTTGAGTAGGTAATGGCATTTCTTTCATGGTTTTCATAGTGTTTTTGGCAAAATTAGAATTAGCTTGTTAATTAGGGTTTACTAGGTTTTGCTTTACATTCCAATCTTTCTCCTTTCTGCAGTTAGAATAGCATCTGTAGAGTAATCTTTCTTTCCTTTCATCACACATAGAGCTTTTTCTGAAATCTATAGAAGTTTTCTTGAGCTCGTAGTGATCTCGCGCTGGCTGACCAAGTGACAACCTACAGTGAGAACTAGTACTTGTACATATAACACCGACGCTTCCAAGTTTGTTACAAACTACAGGGTTGATAAAAGTAAAGTTGGTAGCCTAGGAGTTGCAGCATTCTTGCTGCAATACTGGCGCTCACTACATGCTTGTTTTCCTTAGCATGCTTGTTGTCGTTAGCATGCTTTCTGTAGTATGCTAGCTATCCCTTGCATGCTAGTTGTACCAATACATGCTTGCTGCACTAAGTATCATGCTGTTATCCCAATATTAGTTTGTTTTCCCTTGCATGCTTGCTGTAAAATTGCATGCTTGGTGTACTTGCTACTAAGTACCATACAATTGTCCCAATGTTAGTTAGTTGTCCTTTGCATGCTGCTCTCCTTCGGAGACAGATGCTTTGGCTGAAACCTAGGATAAACACTCCAACAGCTCTTCAGCTCCAATCTGCCCCCAAAAAACCCTAGCATCAGCCTCTAGGGATTGCGTCAGCCTTTTCTGTCCTTTGCGTAAGCTTTCTTGACAGTTCTGGCAGTTCCCGATAGCTCTGGCTATTCCTGGTAGTTTTGGCTTCTGCCCTCTACATCAGCTTTCTCGACAGTTTCGACAGCTCCCGTCAATTTCTGGCTGTTCCGACAGTTCTAGCTTCTACCCTTTGCATCAACTTTCCCGATAGTTCCAATAGTTCCTGGCAGTTCCAACAGTTCATAGCAGTTCCGGTTGTTCTTGGAAGTTCCTGACAGTTCTGGCTTCTGCCCTCTGCATCAGCTTTCTTGGCTATTCCAGCAGTTTCTGACAGTTCCAGCTTTTGCCCTCTAGATCAGGGCAGCATTATCCCTTAAGATCTCTCCTCCTACTAAAACCCAAAGACAAGTAGAGAGGAAGAGATCCCAAGTGTGTTGAAATGACTTGAAGGCCACCTCTATTTATACTAAAACGTTGAGCATAAGTGGAGTTTTATTGGTTGCAAGCCAACCTTGACGAATTGTCCCAAAACACAAATAAATTCATATATCCATGAATACTTATTGGAATCGGATGATCTTTCGATCAATCCTACACCTCTCAATGAGAGGAATCCAAGAAAAATATCAGATTCCATTTGTAAGATGACCCACATGTAGTTTGGCCCTAGTCTCCAATTTTAACACTCCCTCTCAACTAGGGAGAACTCCATCCACTGATCCATATGTCCGACTATACTATCTCTGCCATCAGTGCCCTGCACTACTCTGCTCTACTCTACTTTGCTTTGCTCTACTAAACCATGAAGAAGAAGAATTGATCGAGAATGTCTCATACCATTCTCTGCTGACCCAAAGTCAGTTTCATATAAAGAGAGCGTGTCACATCACTCTTACTAATCCAAAGTTAGTTTTATTGGTCCTAGACCAATATCACAAGAGAGTGTCTCAAACTACTCATACTAATCCTAGATCAGTTTCATTGATCCCAGATCAATGGAGGTCATCCTAGCATAGGGAGTACAGTAAATACAATGATGTGTCCATCGATAGTACTACAATGGCCCCTAACCCCATTTCCCTGCTCATTGATCAGATGAGAGGTACTTCCCACGAGTCCCAGACTGCATGGGTAGGATACCTCGATAGGAGAACTAATCATCATATCCACAGTAGAATGAATCATCCTGCCCCAAAGTCACCACAGGAGAACTAATCATCCCAACCCACAGGAGAACTAATCATCTTGTTTCACAGTTGCCATGGGAGAAGTAATCATCCCGACCCACAAGAGAACTAATCATCCCAACCCACAGGAGAACTAATCATCCTGTTTCACAGTTTCCATGGGAGAAGTAATCATCTCGGCCCACAAGAGAACTAATCATATTGTTCCATAGTTCCATGGGAGAACTAGTCATCCTGACCCACAAGAGAACTAATTTTCTTGTTCCACAGTCGCCACGGGGTATCAGAGGGGAAGGTTGAACCTGTCATCATGTACATAGCGCGCCACTAGGGGAAGGTGAGTCACCCTGTGGTCATATGTTGCTCCAATAAGTACCCCAAGCCCCCCAGAGGTCCCAGAGCTCAATGCAAGCAACATGTAGGACCATTATAAGAAGGTCTCTCAATGACTCCAAGTCATTTGGGAAAGTCACAGATTTGACCTTTCCCGAGGCTTTGATAAAATGTTTGTGACCTGTACATCAGTCTCAATGCGATGGAGCCTCCTCGCTCATCAAATTACCATATCCCAGATAAGGTAGTATCTAATGTCTATCTGCTGGAGAAATCATCGAATATGAGATTCCTCAATAATCGAATCCCCCTTTTGGTTGTCACAGAGAATCACAGTGGTATTCATCATGCGTACAAACAGCTCACTGAAGAGCTTCCACAACTAGGCAGCGTCATACGAGATGATACTCGTAGCTATGTATTTGGTCTTGGTGGTGCTTACAACAACCAAATTCTGCTTCCTACTCATCCATGATATCGAAGCAGAACCTAAAGAGAAACAACGCCGAGAAGTGCTCTAGTGATCCTCCACCCTGCTTACCCAGTCAACATTCAAATAATCATGTAGCTTCATATTTTCGGCAGTGTATCTCAATCCATGAGAGATTGTGCCCAGAAGATATCTCAAAATATTCTTGGCACCAATATAGTGAGGCTCAACCAAATATGAGCTCACCATGCTAACTGCAAAACATATGTCCGAACGAAAGTTCACCAAGAACATCAATGCAAATGAGTTTATGAAACTTAGAGGCATTTCCCAAATCTGGTCTTGCATCATCACCATGTAACTTCTACAAGTTAAGATCCTTGAGGTAGTCACGGGCTTGTTGTTTACCATTCCACATCCGGAATCCAACTCCCTCTTACTTCTGCAAGTGAGAGGGTCTGCACCTATTTGAAATAGGTCATCCTCAGAAGATACTGGTATGAGAGGTCTATAATCCACAACCTTCAAACAATGGTTTGGATCAGCTTCACTTTTAGTGAATCTCAACTTCATATGACAACTGTTAGTAGCCTAAATGTACCTCAGGTTGAGAAAGGCAGGTCTAGGGTAACATCAAACCACGCTTAACCTGGTAGCTAGCCCTACTAGGTCGGGAGAGGGCTCTCTCCTTGTCAATATCAAAGAAAATATGGCAAGTAATGCTTGAGATGACTGATATAAATACTAATTTTAGGCTAGGTATGCTTTCCCAGAGGATTTTGTTTGATTTAAATGATTGTTTGTTGGATCAGATGGGGAAGGCAGCATTGGGTCCGGGAAGTCAACACCGATTTGTAGAGGTTTCTATGGGGCAAGGTAGGCAAGTGTTTTAGTAGTTTGAAATGAATGTAATGGTGAGCCTAAATACTGGTGAGGAGTTGGAGAGAGCATGCAAATGTCATGAGTCCTCTTCAAATAGTAGAAAACAAGTAAAACTAAATAAACCCCAAGGTAGAGCACTAAGACACCAATGGATTCTACCCTTTACACTTGATTCATTTAGTTATGCAAAATAAGAGAGATGATGGCACACATAAACATAAGATAAACTAAATTACAGAGAAGAAAACAATGTTAATTCACATTACCACAAGAATCCCACAAAATGCTACAAACCCTGGTTTATTTCCTTGCCAAATTGCAGAAGTGATGTACAATAGTGCTCAATGCATCCACAAGAGTCCAACCTTTACAAATGACTAAGAAATTACATAATATAGGCTTAAAACCACCTATTCTAGCAATCAGGGGTTGAATCCATGAGTTAAGGAGCTGTTTCAACAACATCTAAACTAGGAACTAGAAAATAGGCAGTGTAACAACTTGCCTCTAAAACTATGAAAATTGATTCCTTCAACCTCAAACCACCTCTAACTGATGTATCTACCCCCTCAAGTCATTTTTCATCATATTTACATCATATTACATCATTTACCATCACAAATTTACCAAGGAGAAGAGAAAAAGTCAACTGATAGACAAATTGGGCGAAATTCTGAATTTTTGGGCAAAATTGGCAAAACTTTGCCTGATACAGAGTGCCTTGAGCCTTATGTGTAACACTTTTTCTAGGCCACTTTTAGAAGGCTGCCCGAAGTTCAAATCAGGTGCAATATAGCTTGTTGGAAAGCCCTACCTGTCTAGTTTATGGAACACTTTGACTTTTCTGATTTGGAGGTCATTTCCCCCCTCAAAAGTGGATTCTCGCAAGACTGGTTCATGTGTGTCCAAAAAGTGGCAGAGAGGGCATTTTTGAGTGTTTTTTTCCCTTTTGGTGGCCCAGATCTCATCCAAATTTTATGAAAATTTTTGAGTTTCATTTTTTTCCATGAGGAATCCAAAAAATCAAGCCCTTTTTCAAAATACTAAGCCATCAACGGCTGCACATCAGCTGAAAATTCCTGTGTTGCCTAATTCAAAAAATCAAAATTTACAGAATTTTTCCAAAATTTGCCCAGTTTTGGCTCAAATGTACTTCATTGGTTACTTTGTTGGGCAAGTTTAACATCAGCCATGTTCTCAAGTTTGTCACCCCTCTTTTTGCTTCTTAAGGCCCTCCTTAATCTTGCCTCAAGGTGCTTAATCCTCTTGTTGCATAATCTATTCTGGATCGAATAATGATGCACCATATGCCTTAGCATCTTGTTGTCTCTGTTGGCTTTATTTAGAAGACCCTCAAGCTGGATATTTACCCTCTCAAGACATATTTCTCTCTCATTAACCACTTCTTATTCAACTGGAGTAAGGGAACCAAATTCTTCTCTACCATTTCACAAAAATCAAAACATGATTGATGTTTGAAACATGTGATGGCTAATGGGCAAGAAAGAAGTTCACTCATGCTGATAGGTTCCTCCCTGATAATTTTTCAACCTTTGTGAGGCTTCCTTTGTTGCAAACTTCTTTCTCTTGAGCTTTCACTTAGTGTTTCTTCTTCATAATTTGATTCACTGCTTCTTGTCATGGTGCTTGGTGCTTGTCTTAGGGAAGTGATGTGATGATAATATGGTGGAAGATGGTAATAAGGGAGGACAAAGGAGATGAGTATGAAGATATTTTACTAATGGGAAATGGAGTTGGGGAATGAAGGGATAGGTTTTGGGAAACTAGGGTTTTGTGAGGGATTTAGGGTTTGATGAAGGAAATGAGTTGTCTTAGGGGAGTGGGATATGAAAAATGGGATTAATGGATTGATTTGGGGCAATGTAAGATAGAAAAGGGGAAAATGATGTTGGTTTTGGTTATGTAGTGAAAGTTGTATAATGAAATGGAAAATGATGAATACAAGCTAGGGTTTGATTTTCAAAATGCAAAACTCATGAAGAAAACATGTAAGAGATCAAATTCAGCTCAAATGTAATGAGGACTTACTTGTAGAAGAGAAATGCATCGTTTTTGAGGGTTATTGAATGATTTGGAATGTTTTGGAAACTTTTGGACTGATGCACAATGCCATTTGCCCAATGCGTAGTGCCTCTCTAATGCACAGCACTAGTGTAAATTTACACTGGAGAAAACTGCCTGATGCGCAACACTCCTCTGATGCGCAGTGCCAACCCTCTAATGCGCAGTGCCTCCCTAATGCGCAACACCTTTTTGTAGACGACTTTTGAAGGCCTTCCCAGTTTCCAAATTGGTCATGTGATATCTTGTTGGAAAGCGTATTGAGTCTACGTTCCAACACAGCTTGAATTTTTCAATTTGGAGTTCATCAGACCCATCAAAAGTCAAATCTCCCAAGACTGGTCAAAATGTGCAAAATGAGGTTGCCTCTGTTGCAGTCAACTTTTGAAAGTCTTTCTCAATTCAAAATTGATCTCATGATAGCTCATTGGAAAGCTCTATCTGTCTATATATCATTTAAATCATCAAGAAATTTATTTGAAGATTCCAGCTAGGTGAAATCTTGATTTTCCCAAGGTCACTCCAGAGGTGCAACAACTCTCTTGAGGTCAATGATGTTTTCAACAGTTCTCCCAAACCATGAAACCTGTGTAAAAACTGAAAGAGGTTTTTCTTCTTGGGTCAATTATGGACAAAATCCTCTCTCACTTTTTTCAAATTCATCTTCTATTTCTCAAAAACATCATTTGAAGAAAACCTATCCCGATGTGTGGAACAGGGGATTTGTGGAAATAAAGGAAAATGAAGGAGATGAGGGGCTTCTTGTTGAGATTGCAACAAGATTATGGAGCTTAGTGGAAATAAGTCACCTTCACTAAGTGGGCCCACAGTCTATTTTTGGCGCAAAGTCTATTTTTAGACTATGTCTATTTTTAGACATATGTTTCATAGTCTATGAGTTGCAGGATGCTGTTTATGGATGATTGGTCATGTTGGTAAAAATAGATGGACTTCTATTTTTAGACAATAGCAGAGGTACTGTCAGTCTAAATATAGAACAGTCGAATATTATTAGCCCTTAATAATATTTGGACTCTAAACATTATCTTATTCTCTTGGAGCACTTTAGTTCGAGCTACAGATGTGGCACATGCAATTGCAATAAGGAAAACGTGGTTCCTATGGGTACTTGAGCTATGCTGGAGACTTCAGTTAGCACTTCAAATGATTGAGTTTCTGTGGAGTGATAGGAGGTTGATGGAGTTGTGTTCAGTTTGACTTAGTTGAACTAGTTGTAGTTAGTCTAACTGGAAAATAGACTAATGTTGAGTGGTGTGAATTAGTTATTAATTAATTCACTAATTATTAACTCATAAAGCAACTGAAGAATACATTAGTTAACTCAGTGCATGGACAGTTCAATGGAGACAAGTGTTGGAGGTAAGTGAAAGGGCAAGACAGTTGTCAGTTGTGACTATAGTTGTGCATGTGATTTGCACAATCAGTGGGATTGAGTTGCGAATGAGGATTGTGTAGTGTTACACAAGGGAAACACATGAATGCATCAGCCATTCTCAGCATTCTCTATGTAGGATTTCACAATGGAGGCAAGAAAGCAGTGGAGGTGATTTGAGCCAACGATTGCTTCAGATCTATGTTGTATTGTGTGTAACAGGTGGAGATAGTACTCTATACTTGCGAGGAGTATTGCACTATGTATTGTTACATGATCTCAATCAATATAATATATAGATAGTTGTGGGGTTTTTAGCTTTATGCTTTCCCCGGGTCATACTGTGTTGATATGTGTGATTGATGCTTCAATGTGCGCATGTGTATGTTTCTGAATACTGCTAAATTGATGATCAACGTAGATGAGATTATTTATTATGCATGTATTCCGCAATAGTGTATAATCAGGATAATCTCGGTTGAATAAGTGTCATATTATTCATGAAATTTCTACACTTCTAAATTATTGAGAAAATTTTGGGAAGTAGTGAGGGATGTTAGGAAGTAGGGGAAAGTGGAATTTCAAATATTGAGTGAGGGGAAGGGGTCAAAAAGGGAAAAACACAAGCTTAGCCTAGAAAATTGTCAATTTGTAGCAATAAACTAGGGTTTGTGGGAAAATGATGAATTTGAGGGATATGAGTGATGGGAAATGTTTAAGAAGGTATATTAGGGATAGGGGAAGGTGTATGAACATTAGAACACAAGTTTTGTTGATCATTTGGCCATCCAAGAAAAATTACCTTCAAAACACTAGGAGAGGGAAATGAGGCTTACCCAAGCACAACTGAAGCACGAACAAGATGTAAAATGACCCATTTTAACCTGAAATGATGATAAATATTTGAATGATATTACACTCAGCCAAACGGTGAGACACTTGGAAAACTTTGGAAGGAGTGAAAACAACCCTAGAACTAATACCTAATGACCAAATTTTACTTGAAGAATCACTGAAATGAAAAAATTTGACTTTGACACCCTGAGACCACTTTGTAAGAGCGTATTTGATCACTGATGGAAGGCTTCAAAGGCTGACACTAACATTTGCTTCATTGGGGATGGTAGCTCCTTGGAGGTGCCAAGAACACCATATACCAAATAGCCTTATCCATGGGGCATGGAGTCAAAAACTCTAACTGAAATGCTTAACCGAATACTGATAATGCAAATACACAAACTAACTCTTACTCAACTAAAAATTGACTCAATACTAAAACATAACTGACAAACTGGAAAATTTACTCAAAATGGAGCTTATTTAATAAAACCTACTCTAACGGATCCAGTCATCCCTTGATCAAGTGAAGTGAAACAACCAATGCAACCAAGTAAGCATTCTAGCTATTGTTTGAATTCTCCACAAGCGCTTTCCTATGAACAACAAGAAAGAACTACTGAAAGGCAACTTCCATGAAAACTTGTAAATAGATCCATTGAATAATATGGATTCTCTATTCGCCTCCAAAAACACTGCATAAGGATCTTGAAATTCATGCATACTGGGACTTAGCTCATCCAATGGATTACTTTGCTTCTCCTCGTACCATGAATGAAAACTTTTCATCTGAGCCTTGTGACGAGACTCTTGCTAAAAATGACAAAGAAACCAACTGCCGGATCAAGTTTGTATCAATACTTATTTCAATCTCACAGTTAGCTAGTGGAGAAGGACATTAACTGTAGACATCATCCAACACGTTAGTTATTGGATCATGAAAAATTTGAAAAGACTGTTGTAACCCATTTTCTATTGGTTCCAATGGGATTACATGATTTCCAATAGGTTTCCCTTTTGAAGATATACTATGCAAATTTCCCTTCAAAAACTAAAATGATTCAAAACAAAATGGTACGGAATCATCTTGCATCATTTGATCACATGTTCCAGCTTCCAAGTCTTCATATGCAACCTGACATTCAATGGCACTCGAGGGCTGCAAATCTGGATATGAGAAGTCTTGAACAAGGATTTCATTGCTCTCAAGATGGTCAAGATCGAAACTTATCAATGGTTGATTTTTGATTGCATGAAAGTTGTCTCTGATGAACTGAAACAAAGCAAAACAAAAAGGCAAAGATCCTTCACTTACTTCAAAATTTGTTGCACTTTCCTCCTCACTTTCACAGCTGATATGCATCAGTTGATCACTTTATTCGAGCTCCTAAAAGTGAACTTCCTCTTCCCACAAACTATCTGTTGATTTGTCTGCAAGATTAGCTTATGTTTGGAGAACATAATCATCATCATACTAATCAAACTGAGGCAAATCGTCAATAAAAAAACACATCGTCAAGCATACATGTCATATCGATAGATCTCTCTTCTCCAAGATGATCTATAAAACAATCATTAACAGATCTATGATAACTGGGATAAGAAAGAAAATGTTTTGGATCAGCCACTTGTTCTTCTTCAATCAGCGAGCCATGGTCTTGAACATCATACTCATTCCTTGTGGTGATCCTTTGCATCATCTCTTCCACTACACTTACCAAATTGTCAAGTTTTACCTCTAAAGATGTTGATTCCTCTGGATTTATGTTCTTCATCTCTTCTTCCTTCAACTTTGCCCTTCTGATCAGCAAATTAGCCTCTACATCTACTACACTGTTTTGCATCTCTTCAAGTGTTGCAAGGTTATTTTTCCTTAGCTAAAACTCCATTTCCGGATCAAAGGCTTTCGGGTAATGCAAGAGAGAAGATCTAGGAGGAGGTCTTATATTAACCAGCATTGAAAAATAGGCTTGGTTAAATCTGGCAGAAAAATGTTGTACTATC